>OX155904.1:4433176-4529044 GCA_944588485.1 Phosphuga atrata
AAAATCGCGAAGATTCAGACATTCATGTTCTAGACCTAAAACAAAACAATTAGAATTTTATAGTCCTATTTGTCTAATCTTATTTGAATAGACTTGCTGTCTAGTCTTGTTTGTCTTAGTCTTGTTTGTGTAGTCTAGTCTGTGTAGTCTAGTCTATCTAGTCTGTCCAATATGAGTAATCTATCTGGTCTGGATGGTCTGGCTAGTCTCGCTGCTCTGGCTAGTCTCACTGCTCTGGCTGTTCGGGCTGCTCTGGCTGCTCTGGCTGGTCTGGCTGCTCTGGCTAGTCTGTCTGGTCTGGCTGGTCTGACTGGTCCGTCTGGTCTGGCTGCTCTGGCTAGTCTCGCTGCTCTGGCTGCACTGGCTGCTCTGGCTGTTCGGGCTACGCTGGCTGGTCTGGCTGGTCTGGCTAGTCTCACTGCTGTGGCTGTTCTGGCTGCTCTGGCTGGTCTGGCTGCTCTGTCTGGTCTGGCTAGTCTGTCTGGTCTGGCTGGTCTGACTGGTCTGTCTGGTCTGGCTGCTCTGACTAGTCTCGCTACTCTGGCTGCTCTGGCTGCACTGGCTGCTCTGGCTGTTCGGGCTGCTCTGGCTGGTCTGGCTGGTCTGGCTAGTCTGATATGTCTGTCTGGTCTGGCTGGTCTGGTTGGTCTGGCTGGTCTGCCTGGTCTGGCTGGCCTGTATGGTCTGGCTAGTCTGTCTGGCCAAGCTGCTCTGTCTGGTCTGGCTGCTCTGGCTGCTCTGGCTACACTGGCTGCTCTGGCTGTTCTGGCTGCTCTGGTTGGTCTGGCTGGTCTGTCTGGTCTGGCTGGTCTGTCTAGTCTAGCTAGTCTGTCTGGTCTGGCTGGTCTGGCTGGTATGGCTGGTCTGTCTTGTCTGTCTAGTCTTGTCTGTCTAGTATAGTCTGTCTAGTCTTGTCTGTCGATTCTTGTCTGTCTAGTCTTGTCTGTCTAGTCTTCTCTGTCTAGTCTTGTCTATCTAATCTTGTCTGTCTAGTCTGTTTTAACAAACCCTTCAAAGTGATTTGTTGTCCCTTAAAAACGGCTTCGGATGTGAATAGGGCGACCCAGGCCAGTCCGAAGGCAATTTGGGCGAAAAATACGAGAAAATTCAAAATTTTCGCCTGAAAATGTAACACCATAGTTTGAGCATAAAGTCAGCTTAAATATTAAATCAACTTGATGATTAAGTCAGTTTGCATAATGAGTCAATTTAAATACGAAGTCAGCTCGAATATTAAGTCATCTATAAAACTAAGACAACTTGAATACTAAGACAACTTGAATACTAAGACAACTTGAATACTAAGTCAACTTGTCTACGAAGACTACTTAGACGCTAAGTCAACTTGAATATTAAAGATACTATTTAGTCAATTTAAATATTTTCTCAACTTCTCCAAGTGAAAGTAAAATCGAAGTGTCGACGAAGTGTCGGTAATGCGGCAACGAAGTGTCGTCAAGGTATCTTTTGGAACAATGAAATTTAAACATTAAACCCTCGTCAAACTTTTTCGTTGTTTGAAGTGGCGGGGAAGTGTTGACTAGAGCCCGTCCAACACATCCTTTGTCTCGGAAACACTTCCTAGCACTTCGAACACACTTCGTTTGCCACGGAAATATTTTCTTGCAACTCACTGCACATCGCCGACGCTTTGTTTGTCTCGGAAACACTTCATTATAATTAGACGACACTTTGTTACACTTCGACGACACTTTGTTACACTTCGACGACACTTCGTTGCACTTTGAGGACGCTTCATACGACATATCATTTTCACCAAGGTGCATATTGAGTCAGCTAGAATAATAAGTCGAGAAAATTAAAATTAATGCAACTGATCCGGGCTCATTTTATATAGATTAAGATAGTAGATAATTTGATAATATTTGAATAGATTTGATAGATATTTATTCCATTGGAGTGATGCCTTCGCCGCCACAGTTTAACAAACCAACATTTGCAATTATCTGCACAGCGACGACACTTTGTTTGCCTCGGAAACACTTTGTAACACTTCGACGATACTTCGTTGCACTTGGAGGACGCTTCATACGCATTGCATTTTCACCAGGGTGCATATTGATTCAGTTTGAATATTATCAAGATTATATATCAAGAAAATTATCTGCACAACGACGACACTTTGTTGGTCTTGGAAACACTTTGAGACACTTCGACGACACTTCGTTGCACTTGCAGCACGCTTCATATGCACTTCATTTTCACCAGAGTGCATATTCAGTCAGCTTGAATATTAAGTGGAGAAAATTATCTGCACAGCGACGACACTTTGTTGGTCTCGGAAACATTTTGTAAGACTTCGACGACACGTCGTTACACTTAGAAGACGCTTCATAGACACTTCATTTTCACCAGGGTGCATATTAATTCAGCTTGAATATTAAGTCGAGAAAATTATCTGCAGAGCGACGACACTTTGTCTCGGAAAAACTTTATAAGACTTCGACGACACTTCATTGCACTTGCAGCACGCTTCATACGCACTTCATTTTCACCAGGGTGCATATAGATGCAGCTTGAATATAAAGTCGAGAAAATCATCAGCACAGCGATGATACTTTGTCTCGGAGACATTTTGTAAGAATTCGATGACACTTCGTTGTACTTATAAGGCGCTTTATAGACACTTCCTTTTCACCAGGGGGCATAATGAGTCAGCTTGAATATTATATATAAGTCGAGAAAATTATCCGTACATCGACGACACATTGTTGGTCTCGGAAACTCTTTGTAAGACTTCGACGACACTTCGTTGCACTTAGAGGACGCTGCATAGACACATCATTTTCACAGAGTGCAAAATTATCTGCACAGCTACGACACTTGTTTGTCTCGGAAACGCTTTATAAGACTTCGACGACACTTCTTTGCGCTTAGAGGACGCACTTAATTTTCACCAGAGTGCATATTGAGTCAACTTGAATATTAGGTTGACAAAATTATCTGTACATCGAAGACACTTTGTTGGTCTCGGAAACTCTTTGTAAGACTTCGAAGACACTTCGTTGCACTTAGAGGACGCTTCATACACACTTCATTTTCACCAGAGTGCAAAATTATGTGCACAGCTACGACACTTGTTTGTTTCGGACACGCTTTGTAAGACTTCGACGACACTTCGTTGAACATAGAGGACGCTTCATAGACACTTCATTTTCACCAGAGTGTATATTGATTCAGCTTGAATATTAAGTCGAGAAAATTGTCTGCACAACGACGACACTTTGTTTCTCTCGGAAACACATTGTAACACTTCGACGATCGTTGCACTTGAAGCACGCTTCATACGCACTTCATTTTCACCAGAGTGCATATTGATTCAGCTTCAATATAAAGTTAAGAAACTTAGCTGGACTGCGGCGACACTATGTTGGTTACGGAAACACTTTGTAAGACTTCGACGACACTTCGTTGCACTTAGAGGACGCTTCAAAGACTCTTCATTTTCACCAGAGTGCATATTGATTCAGCTTCAATATAAAATTAAGAAAATTAGCTGGACTGCGGCGACACTATGTTGGTTACGGAAACACTTTGTAAGACTTCGACGACACTTCGTTGCACTTAGAGGACGCTTCAAAGACACTTCATTTTCACCAGGGTGCGTATTGAGTTAGCTTGAATGTTAATTCAACTTGAAAATCGTGTCAGCTTGAGTATTAAGTCATTTGAATATTAAGTCGACAAAATTAGCTCACTAAATTAATATTAAGTCGATTTGTCTATTAAGTCTAAAAATGTTAAGTCAGCTTGAATATTAAGGCGCTATGTAAATATTAAGTCAACTTGAACATTAATAACTTGAATATTAATAACTTGAATATTAAGTTACATTATATATTAAGTCATATTATATATTAAGTCAACTTAAATGTTATGTCAACTTGAATATTAAGGCGTTATAATGTAAATATTAAGTCAACTTGAATATTGTTAACTTGAATATTAAATTACATTATACATTAAGTCATTTTATATATTAAGTCAACTTAAATGTTAAGTCAACTTGTCTGTTTGTTTATTAAACCAACTGAAATCTTCAAATTGACTGCATTATTACAAGACGATGACTGAATCTTAGATATTTGTCTCTGGACTGAATTACGAGTCTCGCAATTGAGAAGAAAATAATCTGAAAACTCACCATGTTGTCGGTGCGGCTCGAAACAAAACAATGAGCAAAACTAAAACTGGTTTGCTGTTTACGAAATCGCTTTCGAATCCGAACGCGGCGCGTAAGCAGAAAAACCCGACGCTTAACCTTGTGTAGAGTTCACAAGCTCAACAGATAAGGATCCAATGAGGTTATTTATTTACTTTTGTGTTGGACCGTAGTTTAGGACTTCTGGATTAGAATGGTAAGTAGACGTGGATATAGAAACTAGGTCAAACGGGTAATACTAGACTGACAAATAAGACAAGTGAGGATGACTAGGCTACTTTTCTCGTCTTGTTTAATCTATTAATTTCTTGTGTAATTTAATCTGATGTTGTAGTATTGGAAATGGATGGTTCTATTTTTGGTTCTGGAAATTTGTGGGGGGAATTGCTGGTCGGTGATGTTGTATGAGGAAGAAAAGTTTAAGGGAAAATCGATAGGATTGACTGGCAAGTTTCATGAACTAGTGTGAAAGGATTAAACATACTAACATTTTCGTGTCCGGTAGTTTTCGGTGGTGGAAGGATTGGGCAATGTCTGGTGGGATAGTGTTACCAGGGGGTGCCGGCATGTTCTGCATGTACAAGAGAAGGCACGCGTGGAGAAAGGATTGAATAAATTGAGTGTTGTTGAAATATATTGGATTTTAGATTTTCTGAAAATTGGTTAGTCTTCTAGTTAGTAAATATGGGTTTTAAAAAACCTAATGGATTTTTTGAAAATTTGGTGTAAAATTGGAGAAGATTTAGTTTTTCGAAATGCTTAGAAAAATCTGTTTATAAAGAAAATTGGATTTTTAGAAAAATTGGTGTAAAATTTGATAAAAATTGGTTTTTAGAAAGAATGAAAAATTTAGGTTTTTTTAAAAAGTTTTAGATTTTCTGAAAATTTGGTGAAAAATTGCAGAAGATTAAGTTTTTCGAAAGTCTTAGAAAAAATCTGTTTAAGAAAATAGGATCTTCTGAAAATTTGGTGAAAAATTGGAAAAAATTTGAATTTTCGAAAATCTGAAAAATCCAGGTTTTTTTAAAAAGTTCTAGATTCTCTGAAAATTTGTTGAAAAATTGGATAAAATTTGAATTTTCGAAAATCTGAAAAATCCAGGTTTTTTAAAAGTCCTAGATTTTCTGAAAAATTGGATTTTTCTGAAATAAAGAATTCTCTAAAAATTTGTTGAAAAATTGGATAAAATTTGAATTTTCAAAAATCTGAAAAATCCAGGTTTTTTTAGTCCTAGATTTTCTAAAAATTTGTAGAAAAATTGGATAAAATTTGAATTTTCGAAAATCTGAAAAACACATGTTTTTTTTTAAGTTCCAGATTCTCTGAAATATTGTTAAAAATTGGATAAAATTTGAATTTTCGAAAAACTGAAAAATTCCATGTTTTTTTTAAAAGTTCTAGATTCTCTGAAAATTTTTTAAAAAATTGGATAAAATTTGAATTTTCAAAAGTCTGAAAAATCCAGGATTTTTAAAAAAGTCCTAGATTTTCTGAAAATTTGGTGAATAATTGGATAAAATTTGAATTTTCGAAAATCTGAAAAATTCCATGTTTTTTTTTAAGTTCTAGATTCTCTGAAAATTTGTTGAAAAAATGGATAAAATTTGAATTTTCAAAAATCTGAAAAATCCAGGTTTTTTAAAAGTCCTAGATTTTCTGAAAATTTGATGCAAAATTGGATCAAATTTGAATTTTCAAAAATCTGAAAAATACCATGTTTTTTTTTAAGTTCTAGATTCTCTGAATATTTTTTGAAAAATTGGATAAAATTTGAATTATCGAAAATCTGAAAAATCCAGGTTTTTTTTAAGTTCTGGATTCTCTGAAAAATGGATAAAATTTGAATTTTCGAAAATCTTTGAAAAATCCAGGTTTTTTAAAAAAGTTCTAGAACTATTCTCTGAAAATCTGTTGAAAAATTGGGATAAAATTTGAATTTTCCAAAATCTGATAAATCCAGGTTTTTTTTAAAAGTCCTAGATTTTCTGAAAATTTGGTGAAAAATTGGATAAAGTTTGAATTTTAGAAAATCTGAAAAATCCAGGTTTTTTTAATTTTCTGAAAAATTGGAAAAAAATTGAAAAAGTTTGAATTTAAGTTCTAGATTCTCTGAAAATTTGTTGAAAAATTGGGATAAAATTTGACTTTTCGAAAATCTGAAAGATACAGGTTTTTTAAAAAAGTCCTAGATTTTCTGAAAATTTGGTGAAAAATTGGATAAAATTTGAATTTTCCAAAATCTGAAAAATTCCATGTTTTTTTTTAAAGTTCTAGATTCTTTGAAAATTTGTTGAAAAATTGGATAAAATTTGAATTTTCGAAAATCTGAAAAATCCAGGTTTTTTAAAAAAGTCCTAGATTTTCTGAAAATTTGGTGAAAAATTGGATAAAGTTTGAATTTTAGAAAATCTGAAAAATCCAGGTTTTTTTAATTTTCTGAAAAATTGGAAAAAAATTGAAAAAGTTTGAATTTAAGTTCTAGATTCTCTGAAAATTTGTTGAAAAATTGGGATAAAATTTAACTTTTCGAAAATCTGAAAGATCCAGGTTTTTTAAAAAAGTCCTAGATTTTCTGAAAATTTGGTGAAAAATTGGATAAAATTTGAATTTTCCAAAATCTGAAAAATTCCATGTTTTTTTTTAAAGTTCTAGATTCTCTGAAAATTTGTTGAAAAATTGGATAAAATTTGAATTTTCGAAAATCTGAAAAATCCAGGTTTTTTAAAAAAGTCCTAGTTTTTCTGAAAATTTGGTGAAAAATTGGATAAAGTTTGAATTTTAGAAAATCTGAAAAATCCAGGTTTTTTTTAAGTTCTGGATTCTCTGAAAAATGGATAAAATTTGAATTTTCCAAAATCTGAAAAATCCAGGTTTTTTTAAGTTCTGGATTATCTGAAAATTTGTTGAAAAATTAGATAAAATTTGAATTTTCGAAAATCTGAAAAATTCAGGTTTTTTTAATTTTCTGAAAAATTGGAAAAAATTTGAAAAATTTTGAATTTAAGTTCTAGATTCTCTGAAAATTTGTTGAAAAATTAGGATCAAATTTGACTTTTCGAAAATCTGAAAGATCCAGGTTTTTTAAAAAAGTCCTAGATTTTCTGAAAATTTTGTGAAAAATTGGATAAAATTTGAATTTTCCAAAATCTGAAAAATTCCATGTTTTTTTTAAAGTTCTAGATTCTCTGAAAATTTGTTGAAAAATTGGGATAAAATTTGAATTTTCCAAAATCTGAAAGATCCAGGTTTTTTAAAAAAGTCCTAGATTTTCTGAAAATTTTGTGAAAAATTGGATAAAATTTGAATTTTCCAAAATCTGAAAAATTCCATGTTTTTTTTTAAAGTTCTAGATTCTCTGAAAATTTGTTGAAAAATTGGATAAAATTTGAATTTTCGAAAATCTGAAAAATCCAGGTTTTTTAAAAAAGTCCTAGTTTTTCTGAAAATTTGGTGAAAAATTGGATAAAGTTTGAATTTTAGAAAATCTGAAAAATCCAGGTTTTTTTTAAGTTCTGGATTCTCTGAAAAATGGATAAAATTTGAATTTTCCAAAATCTGAAAAATCCAGGTTTTTTTAAGTTCTGGATTATCTGAAAATTTGTTGAAAAATTAGATAAAATTTGAATTTTCGAAAATCTGAAAAATTCAGGTTTTTTTAATTTTCTGAAAAATTGGAAAAAATTTGAAAAATTTTGAATTTAAGTTCTAGATTCTCTGAAAATTTGTTGAAAAATTAGGATCAAATTTGACTTTTCGAAAATCTGAAAGATCCAGGTTTTTTAAAAAAGTCCTAGATTTTCTGAAAATTTTGTGAAAAATTGGATAAAATTTGAATTTTCCAAAATCTGAAAAATTCCATGTTTTTTTTAAAGTTCTAGATTCTCTGAAAATTTGTTGAAAAATTGGGATAAAATTTGAATTTTCCAAAATCTGAAAGATCCAGGTTTTTTAAAAAAGTCCTAGATTTTCTGAAAATTTTGTGAAAAATTGGATAAAATTTGAATTTTCCAAAATCTGAAAAATTCCATGTTTTTTTTTAAAGTTCTAGATTCTCTGAAAATTTGTTGAAAAATTGGAAAAAAATTTGAATTTTTAAAAATCTGAAAAATCTAGGTTTTTTTTTAAAGTTCTAGATTCTCTGAAAATTTGGTGAAAAATTGGATAAAATTTGAATTTTCAAAAATCTTTGAAAAATCCAGGTTTTTTAAAAGTCCTAGATTTTCTGAAAATTTGATGTAAAATTGGATAAAATTTGAATTTTCAAATATCTTTGAAAAATTCAGGTTTTTTAAAAAATTCCTAGATTTTCTGAAAATTTGATGAAAAATTGGATAAAATTTGAATTTTCGAAAATCTGAAAAATCCAGGTTTTTAAAAAAAGCTCTAGATTCTCTGAAAATTTGTTGAAAAATTGGATAAAATTTGAATTTTCGAAAATCTGAAAAATCCAAGTTTCTTAAAAAAGTTCATGCGCTGGAATACTTCAGATTTGGTGATCCTTTGTACCCATGAAAATTGTAGCATCCATCTATACACATACATTTCGAAGGCTTCTATTTTCTTTTCGGTCTGTGAATTTAGTGTTCAGTTTTTATATCCATAGAGTACGACAGAGAAGACGTAGCATCTGATCATTCGAGTTCTGAATTCCAAACTGAGGTCTAATCTTGTAAAAAATGATTTCAAATTTTTCTCGCTTGCTCAATCCTTGAAAGTAATTTCCTTTTCGGGTCGCATTGACTATTGTTGTTAGCTCCCAGATATTTTATTCCCTTGTTCGATTGTTTGTCCCTTTACACGCAGATGTGCATTTATTTGAGTCTTGGAAAAGACCAATAATTTGGTCTTGGAAACATTGAGATACAATCCAAACACCTCGCTATAGTAAACTACGGAATCTATGATGCTTCGTAGTTCTTGTACATCGTTAGCTATTATAACCGTATCATCGGCTTACCTGATATTGTTTAATGGGGTTCCATTGATCTTGAACTCCATCCAGTGCTTCTCTAAACATAGTTTCCGAGTACAGATTAAACAAGAGTGGAGACAGGACGCAACCTTGTCGAAGGACCCCGTCTGATTTGCATATCTTCCGATGTTGATTGTTCCATCTCTACTACCGCCTTTTGATGACAATAAAGTTCTGATATGAAACGTAGGTCCTGTTCGTCGACTCCGGTTGTTCTTAGAATTTCGATCATCTTCTGATGATTAACACAGTCGAACGCCTTTCGATAGTCTATGAAAGATGCAAATACATTCACATTCATGTCTCTATTTGTGTCATTACATTTAGGGAAAAGAGTGCTTCACGTGTTCCGAGTCCATTTCGGAATCCAAACTGGGTGTTGTCCATCTGATATTCGCACTTCTTGTA
This sequence comes from Phosphuga atrata, assembly GCA_944588485.1. Lineage (NCBI taxonomy): Eukaryota > Metazoa > Arthropoda > Insecta > Coleoptera > Silphidae > Phosphuga > Phosphuga atrata. The sequence goes on from OX155904.1 coordinate 4,442,740, forward strand.
GACTCGCGTGTGGATGATTCTAAAGCCGGGGTTATACTAGAGCCACGCCGCGTGTCGCAACGCGTGGGATTGCAATAGGTTACATTTAGTGTGAACGTTAGTTCATTAGTTAGTTCGTGCGTTAGTTAGTGCATTCGTTAGTTAGTTCGTTAGCCTGGGTTATACTAGAGCCACGCCGCCTGTCGCAACGCGTGGGATTGCAATTTAGCTCAATACCGCGTGTCGCCGAGCGAGCTGACGCCACGCAGACCACTCGATTTCGATCGGCGTGACATCGCTGGTGGGGGAAGTAACGCGTTGGCTTGCTTCGCGATAGTATAATCACCACGTGGCTACGGGCATTCAGGCACAGTGTTTTGACGAGCAGGCAAGTAGACGTCTACCACATTTCAGTACGCGCGCAAGATGTCCGCCGACGAACTTATTGAGCTATTAAGAGAAATTACTCTTGTCTGATCTTGTCTGGTCTTGTCTACCCTTGTCTCTTGTCTTGTTATAGAATAGATGGTAACTACGCTCCGGAATAATCATAAAAGCATCTATTTGTATCGTTTTTCTTGAATAAACTTTGTAGAAATCCTTCACTATTGCGGATTTCAACAAAGTTTATTCAACAAAAACTATACAAATATTTTACAAATAGATGGTAAAATTGGTAAAATTGCGGGAAGCCGCAATAATTATGCCCTAAAGCCCGGAAATGATATGCCCTAAAGCCCTAAGCTCTGGACTTTGTAGCAATGACATTAAAAATTTCTGTAGGCAAATATTTCATGAAGAAAATTAAAGAAATAAGAGCTTTACATCCAATTGGCAACAGGCTAAGATATTTTAAACAACTATATTAACGCATTTGTAAAATTTGCTATAAAAGAGTCGGAAGAGAATGTTAAATAGGTGCAGAATGGTAAATAGGTGCGGAATGGTAAATAGGTGCAGACGTTTACACGGTCGCCACTGAACTGACACAAAAATTAATCAGCACGCGCGGCGACGCGACACTCTAGTATAATCACCAGCCCGTTGCGCCACGCAGCGTTGCGACACGAGCGTGGCTCTAATATAACCCAAGCTTAAAACGTTAACAGCCGCGGGTAATTTTGAAAATGGTCCCACGGGCCACGACATTTTTTTTTGATTTTCATTCATGAATTTATAACATATTTTCAAATTTTTTGTTTGGTGTTTTTCCACACCACACCAACCATTCCGTCATAAAAAAAACCTATGATAAGCAAGCTCCGGTAGCATACACACGACCAGAAAGAAGATATTGTGCGTGTAAACGAAATTATACACGCGGCGTACAGGACCCTACTATAAAGTGACCACACGTCCCGATTTTGGCGGGACAGTCCCGCTTTTTAGAGAACAGTCCCGCGTCCCGCCGATTTTTTTAAATGTCCCGCTTTTTAGAAAACAACTGCATTTCTTATTTTAAAGGTAATGTGTTATATAATATAAAATTTTTACATATATTCCCATAAAATCTCATTTTTGAACGTCACTAAATGAAATTTTTCCTCGAAAGTTTATTCTGCAAGATATTCCAAGCAGTTATTATAAAAATTTCTGGCTTCTATCAGAAAATCCGGTCGTTTAACCCTTTCGCTCCGAATGGTACACATACATTTCATCCCACTGAAATTTCATCTTCTGAAAATTGTAAATTGTGAATTTAAAATTGTATGGAAATCGTATGGAAAATTGCATTTGTTTCGTGTATGTTATATGTAAGACAAATATTGTTGTTATGAATTATAACAGAGAATACCAGACAATGCAAGACAGGCTGGACCACAATAGATCACAACTTAATAATTCTAGACAAGGCGAAACCAGATCGAAACATATATAATTGATAATATGATCACTGATTGATACAGAATCATTGAACAAAATACAGAACACTAATCAATACTAAACAACCATGTACAAGACACCAATAGACTGGACAAGTCTAGTCTACATTCAACAAAAAACTGGATTGCAACAAAGACTGGACAATGTTTCATAAAATTTTGGACAAAAAAATGGGCAAGAGTGAAGTAAATTGAATTCTAGATAATATCAAAACTTGTAAAGTCTCCACAGAATTAAACAAGAAAAGTAGATAAAATATATGTACCACTCATCTTTTGGGACAATTCAATCCATGGTCGATTTATTTTGAGATATTGTGTTTATTTAGCAACAAATTAACAAACCATGAGGTTTATTCTATTTCTGCAATATTTATTCGTTCAAGGATGAAAGGGTTAACGGCACCTTGTTCTGAAGTTTTCATAGGGTGACATTAAACAGGAGATTTTATGAGAATATGTGGAAAAATCTTTTGAATATATTTAGTAACCATTTTCCGAAAAATAATATTTGCGAAAATGATCTTTTTTGATGAGGCGTAATTGGTAAAAAATACGTTACTGTTGAAAAAATTAAATCTTGGTTGTCTGCAAATGTGGAAACAGACAAAAAATTGACGGAGTTATTGCTTCATTTTAAACAGAATAATATTCCTTATCAAAATATTTTGAAAATAGTAGAATACACGCTCTCCCTTCTAGGAACAAATGCAACAGAAAGTATTTTTTGTAGTATCAATAAAACATGGACAACTGAAAAACGCAGTTGAACATTAAACTTTAAAATCCATTTTAAGCGTAAAAAATAATTTGACCAATTCATGTTTTTTTTTTTTTTTATTGAGTACGCATAATCTGTTACACAGTTAACAATAAATGATTTTTAAGGCGGGTTCTTTCTTCTGTCCAGAGTGACATCCATCGATGCACAATTCTCTGTTTACGTCTTCAGGATCAGGTGTAGGATGGTGGTGAAACTCAGAAGCGTTCCAGTAGATCCAATGGCTTGAACCTTTTCAACCTCTTGGTTACCAGCTTCCTATCCAGTAGGCTTGAGGCCAGTTGGTTTGGGTGGTTTGCGAGTCTCATTTCGTAGCCCTCGCAAAGTTGACCAATTCATGTGAGAAATTTCACATTTTAATAAATAATCCGAATCTATTGCAAAGTATTCACTCGAATTTAAATTAATTAAAAATCATAATGTTCAAATTATTGTTTTTTTACAAATATTTTTATAGTTACCAATAATTAATAATAAATACATTTTTGTATATCTATAGATTATTTTTTATATCTCAAGTATATGAATGTATACAATAAAATATAGTTTTTATTACTCATGCGTTAAAAGTACTATCTTGACGCACGTTTTTTAGTGAGACAAATGCCATTTTTTGTTGTATTACCACATAATTTGTGTAACGCACGCAAATATTCAATATCGCTAAGTTACATTAAAAAAAAAGTAAACACAATGAGACCTAAATTAAAAAAAAAAACTCAATTTAAAATTACCTCAATTTAAAAAAGTGACGTGAGTGACAAAAATTTTGTTTCATTTCAAAATTAAAATTAAAGAAAACGTTTTAAAATGAGTGTAAATTCTATGGTGATACAGGAGACTGACGAGAGTTCTTATGACCAATCCACACCACCGGAGATAATTGGAAAAGCAATTTCTTCATTTTTTATTCCATTTTTTTTCGGATGGCCACTGGATTCAAAACTTATAAGATACGTCCCCTCGCATGAGTTATAAAAAACATTATTTGCAACACGGGCGGTATTGTCACTTGCCTTGTCAAGAGCGAATATGCGCTAGCCCAATTTCGATCTCGTGACAAATTGATAATTTACCGCCCTAGTTGCAAAATATACTAATTTTGAATTATTGGTCTGCTTTCATAACTAAATTATAATTCTCATTTCATCCCATTTGTCCCGGTTTTTATCAATGAAAATGTGGTCACTTTACCTACTAGCGTGTATACATTTGTATACACATGGCAGTTAACGTGTTAAGAAAGGTTTTCAGGATATGGGACATAAGACTTATCATCCGATAGTCATCACATTGTGTAAAATATACATACAGTAACTTATAAGGAAAAGGAAAGTAAGGGAAAAAAATGTCTTTTTAAAGAAAAGACATTTTGTGAAAAATCTAGGTTTTTTTTTAAATTTTTTAGATTTTTTGAAAATTTGGTGAAAAACTATAGAAAATTCAGTTTTTCGAAATTCTTGGTTTTTTGAAAATTGTGTTGAAAACTATAGTCCATTTTTTTTAAGAATGCAGTAACTAGAAATGTGATTTACACTATGACAAATCTAGTTACAAAATTTGGCGCTAAATTCAAATATAGTTACTTGAAGAAGAAAAAAAAATTATTATTGATTATACACCAAATGGCCATATATATATATATATATATATATATATATATATATATATATATATATATATATATATATATATATATATATATATATATATATATATATATATATATATATATATATATATATATGAACACGAGAGACGATTCCTTGAGACTGCCCCCAGCATGGCGACCGATGATATCCACCCGCAAAATGCAACCCCAGACACCCCAGACTCATGTACGACCAACAAGACAAACAAACAACCGAACCGAAGCACCGCACACAACGCGCATGACCCGAAGCCAGACAGCTATAAGTAGTCGCACCGCACGAACGAGCTCTCAGTATGCGTCTAACCGTTGACCCGCACGGACGCATATATCTCTTGAGAATGGCGAATGTTAGTTCGCCGAAACGTCGAGAATCCGGTTCTTTTCAGAACCAACCCTCAACATCAACGCGGAATCCCCGAGAAAACAATACAACACAGGTATCTATCCGCGAAAACCTCAAATACAACATATATACATATATATATATATATATATATATATATATATATATATATATATATATATATACTGCATATAAGATAAACCGCATTTAAGACAGACGTGGGCCGCATGTGGCCCGCGGGCCCAGACCTGCTTTAATGCATTCAACACACCAAAAAGCAGCACAATTTCTAGTTCTAACAAAAAATGGAATTATCCAGCGAGACTTATGCTCGACAACTGGATATGACACGCGCCGCGGTTCAAAGACTGTTCCAACGTTATTGAGAGACTGCATCCTTTCAAACACGACCTGGTACAGGCAGAAGGAGTTACAACGTCTCGGGATGACCGCTTTATTATGTCAACTTCATTAAGAAATCGCCACCTTAATACTGTTCAACTGCATCAACAGCTCCGTGAAGTACGTTTTAATCAGTGGACGTTATTAATCAGTGGACAGTAACTCGAAGACTGTAGGAAAGTAACTTGGCCCCTAAGACACCTGCAGTTTGTCAAAAACTTATCGTGAAGCACGCCTTCGTTTTGCTAGGGATCATTTAAATTGGACGTTGGAACTATGCGAGTCTGTTCTGTCCTCAGATAAAACCAGAATATGCCTCTATGGTAGCGACCGAAGAAGAAAAGTGTACCGGAGACCAAGAGAGCGATTTACAGAAAGCTGCATTGAAGAGCGGACTGCTTATCGAGGTGGCTCCTGCAGCATCTGGGGTGCAATTTCAATGGGAGCACGAACCGACCCTGCTTTCGTCATTAGAGGCGTCCGTGGTCACGACAGGAGGTTTAACGGGTGCTAGGTACATCGAGGAGATTTTAGCAGTTCATGTGATTGATACCTCCACCTGAAAGAAGAGCTCGGGGTAGACCACGTAGAAGATGGCGAGATGACTGCATCGACGACCTAAAGATATTAGGTGTGAGAAACTGGCTGCAATTGGTTAACAGCAGGGAGAGATGGAAGGATGTTGTAACTCAAGCCAATGCCCACCCAGGGCTGTAGAGCTATAGAAGAAGAAGTGATTGATACCTTACGTCGATTACATGGGAGAATAATGTATCTTTATGCAAGACAATGCGCAGCCGCACACCGCTACAATCGTGCTAGATTACATTACATAAATCGATTTTCGCTTTATGGAGTGGCAAGCATGTGCTCCCGACGTAAATCCGTTTGAACATTTATGGTTGAGCTTAAACGAAGAATTCAAGCTGGGCTTCCCAAAACCCAAATCCTCGATCCCAGAGCTAATGGTTGCAATAAAAGAGTGGCTTAACATCCCACAAGAAACAATAGCGAACTTGATTAGATCTGTGCCTAATCGTATGTGAGATGTTATTAGGGCATCATCATCATTTGCCTTTATGTCCCACTGCTGGGCACCGGAATCTTCTCTGCCACATATCAACCTCAGCACTAAGATTGAATATGGGGGACCTAGCGGTTTAACGTCGAATACGAACGACAAATTTCCAGAGAAGGTGTTAGGCAGTGAGACCTCACGGTTGCCTAACCCGGATTGGGGAAATGGGTGTGGTGGGTTGCAGCCATTAGTTTTAATTTTTACTGCTTTAGTTCAGCGTGGGATTCGAACCCGCGCTGTCTGACTCGAGAGCCAAGTGCTTAACTATCTGAGCCACCACCACCTCATTAGGGCATACCCATCATTAAAAATGAACACAAACTACGTCTGGCTGCTAGCAGAAGCAAAATTCTTCTATGTTTAATATTTTGCAGGTTCGGAGGACGAGTGCGTGAACATCCCCGACGACTTCAGAGTCCTCGCGATGCGAACCCAGGGCTTCTGCTTGCGCGTCTTCACCGGGAAAAACTGCAAGGGCGAAACGATGGCGTACTTCCCCGGCTCCCTCTTCCACGAGTATCTCCAATGGCTGCGCGATAGCAACTTCCACATGCAATCCATTCGATCCTGCAGCACAGCATTCTGACCACACAGTCATTACAATATCTACAATCTAAACTAAAATGAGAAGAAGAAGAAAAACGCAAACTATTAAGAATAAAAAAATACAAATCGAATTCAGTTTTTACTTTCAAATTTACCCCGTCTTAATGTGACAAAATATGTCAAATAATGTGTCAGAAGTGACTGTCAAAACTGATTAATGTCTTTATGTGACTTAATGTCTCAATGTCAAAAGTGACTTAATGTCAAAACTGATTAATGTGTTCATGTGACTTAATGTCTCAATGTCAAAAGTGACTTAATGTCAAAAGTGACTTAATGTCAAAAGTGACTTAATGTCAAAACTGATTAATGTTTTCATGTGACTTAATGTCTCAATGTCAAAAGTGACTTAATGTCAAAAGTGACTTAATGTCAAAAGTGACTTAATGTCAAAAGTGACTTAATGTCAAAAGTGACTTAATGTCTCAATATCAAAAATTACTTAGTCTTAATACGACTTAATGTCTCAATGTCAAAAGTGACTTAATGTCTCAACATCATGTCTAAACAGATTGGGTTTTCTAAAAGTCTTGAAATACCTAGATTTTCTCAAAATTTGTTAAAAAAAAAATGTTTTTTTAAATATCTTGAAAAGTTTCTGAAACGTTCGTAAAAAATTAGATCAATATGAATTTTTCTGAAAATTTGTTGAAAAATTAACAAAATCTCGGGTTTTCAATAAACACAAACTATGTCTGACTGCTACGACAAATGTGTGAGATTGACGGCAGCCACATATATTTGCTACACTCGCTCTGGCTACGTGCAGCCAATGGGCTACCGTTCAATTGCCGTTCAAATGAACACAAACTACGTCTGGCTGCTACGACAAGTGCGTGGAGACTGACGTCAGCCACATACATTTGCTACACTCTCTCTGCTTGCGCGCAACCAAGGGGCTGCCATTCAAATGAACACAAACTACGTCTGACTGCTACGACCAATGTGTGAAGATTGTCGGCAGCCACATACATTTGCTACACTAGCTCTGGCTACGCGCAGCCAATGGGCTACCCTTCAATTACCGTTCAAATGAAAACAAACTACGTCTGGCTGCTGCGACAAGTGCGTGGAGACTAACGGCAGCCACATACATTTGCTACACGCGCTCTGGCTATGCGCAGCCAATGGGCTACCGTTCAATTACCGTTCAAATGAACACAAACTACGTCTGGCTGCAACGCCAATTGCGTGCAGACTGGCGGCAGCCACATACATTTGCTACACTCGCTCTGGCTATGCGCAGCCAATGGGCTAACGTTCAATTGCCGTTCAAATGAACACAAACTACGTCTGGCTGCTACGACAAGTGCGTGGAGACTGACGTCAGCCACATACATTTGCTACACTCTCTTTGGTTGCGCGCAGCCAAGGGGCTGCCATTCAAATGAACACAAACTACGTCTGGCTGCTACGACCAATGTGTGAAGATTGTCAGCAGCCACATACATTTGCTACACTCGCTCTGGCTACGCGCAGCCAATGGGCTACCCTTCAATTACCGTTAAAATGAACACAAACTACGTCTGGCTGCTACGACAAGTGCGTGGAGACTGACGGCAGCCACATACATTTGCTACACTCTCTCTGATGGCGCGCAGCCAAGGGGCTGCAATTCAAATGAACACAAACTACGTCTGGCTGCTACGACCAATGTGTGAAGATTGTCGGCAGCCACATACATTTGCTACACTCGCTCTGGCTACGCGCAGCCAATGGGCTACCCTTCAATTACCGTTAAAAGGAAAACAAACTACGTCTGGCTGCTACGACAAGTGCGTGGAGACTGATGGCAGCCACATACATTTGCTACACTCGCTCTGGCTATGCGCAGCCAATGGGCTACCGTTCAATTACCGTTCAAATGAACACAAACTACGTCTGGCTGCTACGCCAATTGCGTGGAGACTGGCGGCAGCCACATACATTTGCTACACTCGCTCTGGCTATGCGCAGCCAATGGACTACCGTTCAATTGCCGTTCAAATGAACACAAACTACGTCTGGCTGCTACGACAAGTGCGTGGAGACTGACGTCAGCCACATACATTTGCTACACTCTCTCTGGCTACGCGCAGCCAAGGGGCTGCCAATGGGCTACCCTTCAATTACCGTTCAAATGAACACAAACTACGTCTGGCTGCTACGACAAGTGCGTGGAGACTGACGTCAGCCACATACATTTGCTACACTCTCTCTGGCTACGCGCAGCCAAGGGGCTGCCAATGGGCTACCCTTCAATTACCGTTCAAATGAACAAAAACTACGTCTGGCTGCAAATGAACACAAACTCCGTCTGGCTGCTACGACTAATGTGTGAAGATTGTCTGCAGCCACATACATTTGCTACACACGCTCTGGATACGCGCAGCCAATGGGCTACCGTTCAATTACCGTTCAAATGAACACAAACTACGTCTGGCTGCTACGACAAGTGCGTGAAGACTGACGGCAGCCACATACATTTGCTACACTCGCTCTGGCTACTCGCAGCCAAGGGGCTACCGTTCAATTACCGTTCAAATGAACACAAACTACGTCTCGCTGCTACGACAAGTGCTTGGAGACTGACGTCAGCCACATACATTTCCTACACTCTCTCTGGCTACGCGCAGCCAAGGGGCTGCCATTCAAATGAACACAAACTACGTCTGACTGCTACGACCAATGTGTGAAGATTGTCGACAGCCACATACATTTGCTACACTCTCTCTGGATACGTGCAGCCAATGAGTTGCCGTTCAATTAGGCGAGTTCCAATGGCTGCGGTAGCCAGGAATATGTGTCCGCCTAATGCGAGGGCTGCCATACACCGTCATGTGTTAGACTGACTGCCAGCCGCCTGGCTGTTCAACTCGAAGATTAAGCCAACTATTGCTACACTCGCTCTGGCTATGCGCAGCCAATGGGCTACCGTTCAATTACCGTTCAAATGAACACAAACTACGTCTGGCTGCTACGCCAATTGCGTGGAGACTGGCGGCAGCCACATACATTTGCTACACTCGCTCTGGCTATGCGCAGCCAATGGACTACCGTTCAATTGCCGTTCAAATGAACACAAACTACGTCTGGCTGCTACGACAAGTGCGTGGAGACTGACGTCAGCCACATACATTTGCTACACTCTCTCTGGCTACGCGCAGCCAAGGGGCTGCCAATGGGCTACCCTTCAATTACCGTTCAAATGAACACAAACTACGTCTGGCTGCTACGACAAGTGCGTGGAGACTGACGTCAGCCACATACATTTGCTACACTCTCTCTGGCTACGCGCAGCCAAGGGGCTGCCAATGGGCTACCCTTCAATTACCGTTCAAATGAACAAAAACTACGTCTGGCTGCAAATGAACACAAACTCCGTCTGGCTGCTACGACTAATGTGTGAAGATTGTCTGCAGCCACATACATTTGCTACACTCGCTCTGGATACGCGCAGCCAATGGGCTACCGTTCAATTACCGTTCAAATGAACACAAACTACGTCTGGCTGCTACGACAAGTGCGTGAAGACTGACGGCAGCCACATACATTTGCTACACTCGCTCTGGCTACTCGCAGCCAAGGGGCTACCGTTCAATTACCGTTCAAATGAACACAAACTACGTCTCGCTGCTACGACAAGTGCTTGGAGACTGACGTCAGCCACATACATTTCCTACACTCGCTGTGGCTACGCGCAGCCAAGGGGCTGCCATTCAAATGAACACAAACTACGTCTGGCTGCTACGACCAATGTGTGAAGATTGTCGACAGCCACATACATTTGCTACACTCTCTCTGGATACGTGCAGCCAATGGGTTGCCGTTCAATTAGGCGAGTTCCAATGGCTGCGGTAGCCAGGAATTTGTGTCCGCATAGTGCGCGGGCTGCCATACACCGTCATGTGTTAGACTGACTGCCAGCCGCCTGGCTGTTCAACTCGAAGATTAAGCCAACTATAAAATCAAAACAACTTGAATACTAACAATACTTGAGTACTAAGACAACTTGAATATTAAGTCAACTTGAATATTAAAAATACTTATTTACTGAATTTGAATATTAATATTGAGTCAGCTTAAATATTAAGTCAATTTGAATATTGAGTCAGCTTAAATATTAAGTCAATTTTAAAATAGTCAGCTTGGATATTAGGTCATTAAGTCACATTTTAAGTCACATTTGAAATTTTAAGTCCATTTGAATATTAAGTCAAGAATGAATTCTTGAACAGAATTCTTCCCCGACTCCCTCTTCCACGAATATCTCCAGTGGCTGCGCGATAACTACTTCCACATGCAATCCATTCGATCCTGCAACACAGCATTCTGACCAAGTCAAGAATATTAAGTCAGCTGGAATATTAAGGCTATTTAAATATTAATTCAAATTTTAAAAAAAAACTGGAAAATTACAGTTTTCTAAATATTTCGAGAATGCTTAGAAAATCGTAAAAACTAGAATTTTTCTGAAAATTTGTTGAAAAAACTAGAGGAATACATTTTCTGAAAAACCTGGATTGTGATCCATAAATCCATATCTTCTGGGCAGTAGACCCATTGCCTAAATATTTCCTCCTCTCCTTCCAAATATTCTGACAATTTTCAAAAAAACTAATATCAATCTGAAAAACCAAAATACTTCTTTGTTTTATATTTTGCAGGCTCGGAGAAGGAGTGCGTGAACATCCCCGACAACTTCAGAGTCCTCGCGTTGCACGGCCAGGGCTTCTGCCTGCGCGTGTTCACCGAGAAAAACTGCAAGGGCGAAACGATGGCCTTCTTCCCCGGCTCCTTCTTCCACGAGTATCTCCAGTGGCTGCGCGATAACAACTTCCACATGCAATCCATCCGATCCTGCAACACAGCATTCTGACCACACAGTCATTAAAATATCTACAATCTAAACTAATATAACAAGAAGAAGAGATGCGCAAACTATTAAGAATAAAATTAAAATTTCTAATTAAGCCTTTACTTTCAAATTTACCCCGTCGCACAGTGGGATAAAATCTAAAAAAACTGGCCAAAAACCCGAAAAATAATAATTTTAATTTTTATTTATAAAAATAATTATATTAATAATAATTTATTTTAATCCGATTCCAAGAATGCATCTCATTAGAGAACTCTTTTGACCATCGGATTCCTGGAACTAAAAGAACCAGGTATTGAAAAGCAACCCAAACTTTCAAATGAAACGAAGCGGTTGAGTGTGTAGAATCGTGCGCGCTACAGTTAGTGAAAATACGTGAAACTTTGATTGTGTATTAAACGGTGAAAAAAATGTCGAATTTAATTTTGCAAAATGCCTGAGGCTCAGAAAGGTATGTAGAATTTAAATACATCATTGGCTGTAAATAGATTGTTATTGTGTAGCAAGTATTTAAGAATAAATCATAGCAAAAACTTCAATGTTTTGAACTCTAAGATTCAAGTTTATGGAAAGATACGAAAAAATGAGGGCAAATGAGTGCTCTAAATTTGCTCAGGTTTGCTTTATTAGACATTTATTGTTTGAGAAAATCAAGAATTGGCTGCTACTAGTTGCTACTTTGTCTTCAGTATAATTTTTTATCAAATCATTTATGAAATTGAGAAATTCTCACATTTATATTTTATAATGCACCGACTAATAACCGAATAAATTGTATTCAAAAAAGGAGGTGGTTCTCAATTCGGTTGTATGTTTTTGTTTTTTTTTTTTGTTTTTAATGTTTGTTAGCTCGTTAGTACTCCGTTATTTATGATTACAGATTTCGAAAATGCTTTTTTAGTTTGGGTGGGTATATATCACGATTGGTCTCATTTAAATTTTAAGAAAAAAGTAAAATAGGGGATGAAATTTTTTTTGGGCACGATTTTTTTTTTTTTAGTGCAGTTTTTGTTTTTGAAACAATTTCTTTGCAGTCGGTTTTTTATTTTAATATATTAACTTTATTTCTATTTCAGATTCAAGTTACATAGGTATTATCTCTAGGAGGGATCTTTTTTACTTATTCAAAGGTCGTTTTGGTGACAAAATAAGTGAAATATATATTTCCATGGTAAGAGAATTGAGTAATAAATTGAAATACAATTTTGAGTTGACTGAAAAAACCAAACTATTTTACGCATAAATGTGAGAGAAATGTACGTGAAGTGGCTGAAAGTTTCTCGTATAGAAGACAAATTCCTAAATAAACTTAAGGACTGGCTGGACAAGTTTATCATCTTCCCTGACGAATCGTTCTCGGAACCTTCTCAACAATCGACCTCTGCGGCTAGCCGGGGTCGGCCTTCCATAGCCTTCTCCGAAGCTAGTGAGAGAACAAAACGCAGAAGAACAGAGAACATTCGAAAAGATGAGCAGCGCGGAACTGGCATATGCAACGCTAATGAGCTTGAGAGCAGAGGGAAAATCGGCTGCGACACAGGTTTTACATCACGTCACGTATGGTAGTCCATCAAAACCTTCCAAATATAGAAAATCTCCTAAATTTGTCCTAGAACAACAACTTTCTGATGACGAGGCATTATCGCTAATTAATGAATGTGGAAGTAGGGAAAGATCCTATGTTCTAGATCCTCCTCAAACCCCCCCTGACCTTGACCCCTAACCTTGACCCTGGAACTTCCGGTTTCGACCACCGGTTTCGACTTCCGGTTTCTGGTTTCGACTTCCGGCCGCCATTTTCGGAACTTCCAAATACGCGGGAAAATTCAAAAAATAGACGCGAGGCGGGGAAATTCAAAATTAGATCCTGTTGAGACCAATGAGGTGTGAATGGTTGGTTGCATACATCAACGGGACTAAATACATAAGACTAGACCGACGGGGGGCTAGATACATGAGACTAAACAGACGAAGCTGAATACATGAGACTAGACAGGCGAAGCTGAATACATGAAACTAGATAGATGAGACTAAATACATGAAACTAGATAGACGAGGCTAGATACATGAGACTAGATACACGGGGCTAGATACATGAGACTAGATACATGGGGCTAGATACATGAGACTAGATACATGGGGCTAGATACATGAGACTAGACGGGCGGGGATAGATATATGAGACTAGTTAGAAAGAGACTAGAGAGACTGAACTAAAATATATAAGGGATTGTTCAATTCAACTTAATAATCTACGTTTTAATTTTGATTACTGCTCTGACTTATTGATTATATTCGACTGGATGTTTGCTAGCAATAACAACTTCCTGTTATCTTATCAGCGGTGAGCGAGTGTTAGTTTCCAAGAGAATGAAAGGTTGTAAAATAAAGAAAACTCGACATAAAATTTATGGGTTTATTAAATTGTAATAATAATACATTTAAATTTACATCAAAACATTTAAATACTTAAATAAACATTTCTTGCAATACATATAGAATAGTCGCTAATATGATTTATACATAGATTGTTCATTTTAATTAAATTTTTAAATTCATTTTCGAACTATTCCCGACAAAGGGGTGTATTCAACGGCAGCTTCACACAAAATAAAGCAATAGGCTCGAGTGTTTGGTTTGAATGCTTGCGTAGCTTCAAATTCAATTTTTAAATCAACAGCAGATGATTTAATACTCTCATATTGTTTAGATACATCAAACACAAAAAGAACATGATCCTTGAATTGAATCATATCTAATATCGGCTCATTTCTGCGTCCATAGTAACTGCTTTGGAAAGTGGCATAATACATGTAATAAAGTTGTGCATAATCACCACTATCCATATTAAGATTTAAGCTTTTATATAGATAAGAATCCGAGTTTAGGTCAATTTTCATATTTCGCAGCGATGCATTATCAAATTCGGACGCGTTTTTTACATGAGCATCTCTTCGCCCCTCTTGCAGTGCAATTATAACGTATCGAGGCTTCTCCAGAGTTGTAGATGTTTTAACAGACCAGATATCTCTGTCGGTATTTTTTAAAGCAGGTAGTTCATGCAACTCCCACCTACGAAACGGTATTAATATCGGCTTATCTTCTTCGAGTGTATCCAATACATCGAGCTTCGTCGTTGAGTTGGATATGGGGAATTCGCCAGTAAATTTGATCAATATTGAATCTTATATTTGCATCTCCTTTGTAGCAGTTCAAGTCAGTTCTAGCTCGTAGTAGAATTAATTCCTGCTTTACATTAATTAACATTTTTGTATAATCCTCAGCAAAACCCAATAAATATTTCAATGGAATTAGAGCATAGAACTTTCTGTTATTATCAAAGTATGTAACATTTGTAGCATTTTCAGCCCAGCCGCAAAGGTCGAGTATATGCTGATCCCGCTTGGTATTGGAGAGTTGTCCTTTTATCGTGCTTGTAATTCCTACATCTCGATTCTTATCTACTTCAACTCCATTCAATTCATAGCGAATTTCATCAAACAAAAACGCATAAGCGTTTTTCACAAGATCAAAGTTATGTGTAGTTGCAGGTGGAATGAGTTTCGGAAAATTAACGGTTCCGCTTACATAAATATACCTTTCGCTAGGATAAGTGTAAATATCCTGGTGTGTACGAATATCATCATTGTTTCTATTATTTTGAGCTATAGGATAATACGTATGAAATTCACTCTTTGTAATAGTATCCTCATAGTCAACTTTGGAGAATATAGCTATTTTATCCATACTATCGCTTTAACTTATATCCTAGAGATAATAGTTTATTTTTTAATATAGGTGTTAACTCTTTGCGATGTAAATGTCGAGTGGTAGAATTGTATGGGATCCATTGTTTAATGGCGGTTTTGGGCGTGAGCCCGTCCTTCCGCCGTCGTGGGTTTTGTTTTTCTGTTGTTGTTTTGTTATTTCGTCTGTTGTTGTCGTCTGTTTTTGTTTGTCTTTCGTTTTTTTTTTGTTTTTTTTTTTAGTTTTTCATTTCGTTTCCTCCTTGGTTTGCTTCGGTGGGCTGTGTTAGGTTCTGCTTGGCTGGGTCTTGTTTTCTAGATGATTCTCGGTCCTTTGTCTTTTTGTCTTGGTTTTATTTGTGTTGGTAGTTTTCTCTTGGTCTGGTTGCGCATCGGGCGGTTTCTTCTGGGGGCTTCGGTTCTTTTCTTGGCGGCGGTTGCGGAAGAAGGGTAAGACAGGGTGAGTTGGTGTAAAGTTAGACACTTCACAAGAACTATCTTCATTTGTAGTTCAAAATGAGAATATGATTTTTGATTGTTTTGTCGCTACAAGGATAAGACAGGGTGAGATGGTACAGAGTTAGACACTTTACAAAGACTACCTTTACTTGTAGTTCATATTGTGAATATAATTTTTGATTGCATTGCGTCTACAAGGTTAAAACAGGGTGAGATGGTGCAACGTTAGATACTTCACAAAAGCTATCTTCATTTGTAATTCACAATGTGAAAATGATGTTTGATTGTTTTGTCTCAGAAGGGTAAGACATGGTGAGTTGGTGTAACGTTAGACACTTCATAAGAGCTATCTTAATTTGTAGTTCACAATGTGAATATGATTTTTTATTGTTTTGTCGCTACAAGGATAAGACAGGGTGAGATAGTATAGCGTTAGACACTTTACAAAGACTACCTATATTTGTAGTTCACAATGTGAATATAATTTTTGATTGTATTGCCTCTACAAGGTTAAAACAGGGTGATATGGTACAGCGTTAGGCACTTCAAAAGACTACCTTGCTTATTGTAGTGCACAGTTAAGTATAATTTTTGATTGTATTGCCACCACAAGGGTAAAACGGGGTGAGATGGTGCAGCGCTAGACACTTCACAAGAAACTGAAGGTATTTATAATTCAGAATGTGAATATAATTTTTAATTGTCTTGCCTCTATAAGGGTACAGCCAGAGTTTTGCCAGAATTCTGGCAAAATATCTTGTTCAATTCACAATATTTTTTCTCAAAAAAACATTCTGAAATATTTCATTAACAAGGTTGTCATTTATAACATATCCAAAACCTCGATTAACATTTTGACTCTTTTTAATCGTTCCTGTTCAACGCATTTTGTCTCCACCTCTTAAGCCTGCCTACGCATTCCTCCATAATAAAATCACCATCCACAGCAAGATCATCATCCACAACAAGATTATGATTCACAACAAAATTATCCTTCCATAAAACGTCCTACATGTCATTGTATGGTCCTACATGACTGGTATGGTCTGGTCTGGTCTAGACAAGATTAGGCAAGACTAGACATGAAACAAGACTAGACAACACTAGACCAGGGATGGCGAACCTATGACCCGGGGGTAAGACACTGACCCACACACGCTTTTTAAGTGACCCGGGCTTGATTTTAGAACTTTTATAAATGTTCAATGACGCAACACTTTTTATTATTTTCTTACTAAAGTTTCTCAACCACAAATGTATGAATATTAAATATATCAATAACAAATTTCTTCTCAAGTTATTAAGTTTTAAACATATTTTTAGTTGTAACCCTGTAAAATGGCTGCGGTACAAACGATAAAAACAAACGATAAAAATCCCAGATCATAATACACAGAATGGTTTGATAAATATTGTGTGATTGAAGAGAATAAAAAGACTGTGTGTGTAATTTCGAATTAAAAAGTTACTTCAGATACATATAATGTAAAGACATTTTAAAAAGTTGCATATCTCGCCAGTTTCTAAACTCTAAACTTTTCTACAGATTTTCTTTATGAAAGAAATACATTTTTCACAAAAGAAAAAAGATAATCATTTTGTGTTTTAAAAGCGTTTTTGATCCCAAAATAGTACTATCCCCTAAATAGCGTGGGGTTACATAGACCTCACACCCTGTTTAGCGTGGGGTCACATAGACCTCACACCCTGTTGAGCGTGGGGTCACATAGACCTCACACCCTGTTTAGCGTGGGGTCACATAGACCTCACACCCTGTTGAGCGTGGGGTCACATAGACCTCACACCCTGTTGAGCGTGGGGTCACATAGACCTCACACCCTGTTTAGCGTGGGGTCACATAGACCTCACACCCTCATTGATGCAAAGAACTCTGCACGATATAAATAGGGTTGGATAGCATTTATAATTTAGTGTTAACGCTGGTGTTTTACTATCAAGATGGGGATTGTATTTGGCGAGAAGCATGCCCGTAATAAAACCATCTATTGGACTCCACTTAGAGTATCTCCTAGTTTATCACCATCATATGAGACGCTTCCTAGACGTCAAAAGAATAAAGTTGAGAGTTTTAATGGTGACTATGATAATAATAGAGAAAAATATGCACATCTTCCTGATTCAATAAACCAATCAGCTGTTTGTTCATCCAACGCTAAAGATAGTGAACATTCCTTCGATAAAACGGATGTTAAATGTCAAAAGAATAAAGTTGAGAGTTTGAATGCACATGTTCCTGATTCAATAAACCAATCAGCTGTTTGTTCATCCAATGCTAAAGATAGTGAACATTCCCTCGAGAAAGCGGATGTTAAAAGACGGTGTGTTGGTTGTTATAAAGAAAACCGAATGATATTTGGAAGACAAAAGGCCTCAAGTAAAACTAGTTGTGTAAAGTTTCGCTGTAATATGTATGCAAGTCATTATTGCTTAAGCTGCTTCTTCCGAACGCATAACATATACAAAGTATGACCACTATTTGTATTTAAATGTTTTGATGTAAATTTAAATGTATTATTATTAGAATTTAATAAAACCATAAATTTTATGTGGAGTTTTCTTTATTTTACAACCTTATCCATCTCCCCGTCTGTCTAGTCTCATGTATTTAGCTTCGTCTGTCTGGCCCTATGTATCTAGCCCCTTGTATCTAGTCTCATGTATCTAGTCCCTCCTATCTAGTCTCATGTATCTAGCCCCGTGTATCTAGTCTCATGTATCTAGCCTCGTCTATCTAGTTTCATGTATTTAGTCTCATCTATCTAGTTTCATGTATTTAGCTTCGTATGTCTAGTCTCATGTATTTAGTCCCGTTGATATATGCAACCAACTGCACACCTCATTTGTCTCAACAGAATCTAATTTTTAATTTCCCCGCCTCGCGTCTATTTTTTTAATTTTCCCGCGCATCTGGAAGTTCCGAAATGGCGGCCGGAAGTCGAAACCGGAAACAGGAAGTGGAAACCGGAAGTCGAAGGTTAGGTTAGGGGTCAAGGTCAGAGGAGGTTTGAGGAGGAGGAGGATCTAGAACATAGGATCTTTCCCTACTTGTGGACTTTCAAAAAATCAGTATCAGATACTTTTTCAAACAAGCCGTGCAAGAAATTGCAAACTATATCCTTCTTACGGAAACGTATTGAAAGCAAAAAAAAATGTTACCCCGACGATTCAGAAGTAACAATTACCGAAAGCAAAGCCTCTACCTCACTCCAAGTATTATTAGACCATACGGTGTATATATATAGTATATTGTTGAGTCAATCCGAAGTTATCAAAAGTCTTCCACATGAACAAACTGGCGATTTGATTTTGATTTGTAAATGGGGATGTGACGGAACTTCGGGACAAAGTAGATATAAACAAAAATTTAATGACGGAGATTGTGATACTGATGCCAACATTTTTTTTTTACTTCGCTTGTTCCATTGGAATTATCGTCTGCTAGCGAAGAAGCGCATTCTAAAATTATTGTTTGGAAGAACCCACGACCATCGTCAACGAGATTTTGTCGCACTATTAGAATCCAGTTTTTGCATGAAACTACGGAAGTAACTCGAAGAGAAGTCGAAGAAATTGAGGCAGAATCCAAAAATCTTTCTCCATTTTATGCTATAATCAATGGTAAAGAAGTCTTTACTTCGTCGGTAAACTTTACTTTGTCGTTGACAATGGTAGATGGCAAAGTGTGTAATTCAGTTACGAATGTATCTTCAAGCCTTTGCTGTTATCTTTGCCATGCGACTTCTAAAAAATTTAATAAAACACTGCATTTTGGAAAGGCCAATATCTGAAGACATTTTGAAATTCGGGATTTCATCGCTCCATGCTTGGATAAGATTCTTTGAGTGTTGCCTACATTTATCTTACCGACTTGAAACTAAGAAATGGCAACTACGTGGGACACACGACAAGGAAATCGTCGAAAATTGAAAAAAACTTATTCAGAAAGGATTTCGTGAACAATTGGGATTGATCGTCGACCAACCAAAGCAAGGATATGGAAGCACGAATGACGGGAAATTTTTTTGAAAGTTACAATATTTCTTCCAGTATAACAGGCGTTGACGAAAGTTTGATAAAAAGATTTCATGCTATTTTACAAGTAATTTCTTGCGGTTTCGACGTAAATATAGAAGAATTTAAGAAGTTTGCCTTACATACGGCTCGACTTTTTGTAAAGTTGTACCCGTGGTATTACATGTCGACAACTGTTCATAAAATCCTTATACACGGGCACGTTATTATCGATTCTGCTTTACTCCCGATTGACCAAATGCCAGAGGAAGCGCAAGAATCTTACAATAAATTGATTAAAAGATACCAAGAAAATTTTGCCCGAAAATGCAGCAGGTAAAAAATTTTTGAAGATGTTTTTAAAAGGCTTTTGGTAGCATCGGATCCACGGATCTCAAGTTTACGAAAAACACCCACGAGAAAATGGAAATCATTATCACCAGAAGCAATACAATTATTGGTCCCACCTTCAATTGTAGAAGTAACATGCGATAGTTTAGAAAATGTGAGTGAAAGTAGTGAAAATGAAAGTGACTATGATGGAAGCGACAGCAATTGTGGTGATGATGTTTCCGAGAACGAATAACTTCTAATGTTTTGGTTGTAATCTTTTATTATATATTTTAAATATATTTTATATCTCAAAATCCGTTCCTATCAAATTGTCAAAATATTGAAACATTTTCTCAGTAAAATGTTCGCCATTTTGTTTTTGGAAAAATAAAACTTAGATTCGTAATGAGTGCCCCAAAAATCTCGTTCCTGTAAAATTTTTTTAATATGGAAACATTTTCTAGGGAAAATGTTCGCCATATTGGATCCGCCATTTTGTTTTTGGAAAAATTGAACTCAAATTCGTAATAAGCGACCCAAAGAACTCTTCCATACCAAATTTGGTGTGGATAGAAAGAAACCTTCTAATTATGGCGTTTTTTGGGATTTTATCCCACTGTGCGTCATCTAGTCTTAATGTGACGAAATGTGTCAAAAGTGATTTAATGTTTTAATGTCAAAACTGATTTAATGTCTTAATGTGACTTAATGTCTTAATGTCAAAACTGACTTAATGTCAAAACAGACTATTAATGTCTTTATGTGACTTAATGTCTAAACGTCAAAGTGACTTAATGTCTTAATGTCACAGTGACTTTATGTCTTAATGTGACTTAATGTCTGAACGTCAAAAGTATAATGTCAAAACTTAATGATTTAAAAGCTAAAATAATTAATGTCAAAACTGACTTAATGTCTTTATGTGACTTAATGTCTCAATGTCAAAAGTGACTTAAGCTCTTAATGCGACTTAATGTTTAATTAAACACTAAAATTGTCATTAAAACATTAAAAACTGTCTGAATGTCTTAATGAGACTTAATGTCAAAAGTGACTTAATGTCTAAGAGTGACTCATTTTTGTGACGTACGATGAACAAGACAAAACTTAACTGTTTGAGAGAAAGTTTCTCTCTTCCTCGCGTTAATCTTCGTTCCAGCAATATTTCGTCGAGCGCGCGCAAAAGCAGAAAAACCCAGATATAACCTTGTGCACCGTTAAACCAAAACAGATAACGATACTTGCGCTTGAGTTCAGACTACAAGTCATAATGGTAAGTAATTAATTGAAGCACACAATATTACTCACATAAAATTAGACAAACAAAATTAGACAACTAAGACTAGACAGACAAGACTAGACATACGAGACTAGACAGACAAGACTAGACAGACAAGACTAGACAGACAAGACTAGACAGACAAGACTAGACAGACAAGACTAGACAGACAAGACTAGACAGACAAGACTAGACAGACAAGACTAGACAGACAAGACTAGACAGACAAGACTAGACAGACTAGACAGACAAGACTAGACAGACAAGACTAGACAGACAAGACTAGACAGACAAGACTAGACAAACAAGACTAGACAGACAAGACTAGACAGACAAGACTAGACAGACAAGACTAGACAGACAAGACTAGACAGACAAGACTAGACAGACAAGACTAGACAGACAAGACTAGACAGACAAGACTAGACAGACAAGACTAGACAGACAAGACTAGACAGATAAGACTAGACAGACAAGACTAGACAGACAAGACTAGACAGACAAGACTAGACAGACAAGACTAGACAGACAAGACTAGACAGACAAGACTAGACAGATAAGACTAGACAGACAAGACTAGACAGACAAGACTAGACAGACAAGACTAGAGAGACAAGACTAGACAGACAAGACTAGACAGACAAGACTAGACAGATAAGACTAGACAGACAAGATTAGACAGACAAGACTAGACAGACAAGACTAGACAGACAAGACTAGACAGACAAGACTAGACAGACAAGACTAGACAGACAAGACTAGACAGACAAGACTAGACAGACAAGACTAGACAGACAAGACTAGACAGATAAGACTAGACAGACAAGACTAGACAGACAAGACTAGACAGACAAGACTAGACAGACAAGACTAGACAGACAAGACTAGACAGACAAGACTAGACAGACAAGACTAGACAGACAAGACTAGACAGACAAGACTAGACAGACAAGACTAGACAGACAAGACTAGACAGATAAGACTAGACAGACAAGACTAGACAGACAAGACTAGACAGACAAGACTAGACAGACAAGACTAGACAGACAAGACTAGACAGACAAGACTAGACAGACAAGACTAGACAGACAAGACTAGACAGACAAGACTAGACAGACAAGACTAGACAGACAAGACTAGACAGATAAGACTAGACAGACAAGACTAGACAGACAAGACTAGACAGACTAGACTAGACAGACAAGACTAGACAGACAAGACTAGACAGACAAGACTAGACAGACAAGACTAGACAGACAAGACTAGACAGACAAGACTAGACAGACAAGACTAGACAGACAAGACTAGACAGACAAGACAAGACAGACAAGACTAGACAGACAAGACTAGACAGACAAGACTAGACAGACAAGACTAGACAGTCAGGACTAGACAGGCAAGACTAGACAGAAAAGACTAGACAGACAATACTAGACAGACAAGACTAGACAGACAACACTAGACAGACAAGACTAGACAGACAAGACTAGACAGACAAGACTAGACAGACAATACTAGACAGACAAGACTAGACAGACAACACTAGACAGACAAGACTAGACAGACAAGACTAGACAGACAAGACTAGACAGACAATACTAGACAGACAAGACTAGACAGACAAGACTAGACAGACAAGACTAGACAGAGAAGACAAGACAGACAAGACTAGACAGACAAGACTAGACAGACAAGACTAGACAGACAATACTAGACAGACAAGACTAGACAGACAACACTAGACAGACAAGACTAGACAGACAAGACTAGACAGACAAGACTAGACAGACAAGACTAGACAGACAACACTAGACAGACAAGACTAGACAGACAAGACTATCTATTCTTACCAAATCTTGTAGGTCTGCGTTTGTGTGTTTGTTTATTAATTGTTCAATCAATTTGTCTTTAATTCATTAGTCGTTTTAGAATGCCAAGTGGATGATTTTGGTATTGGTTTTGGAAATCTGCGGAGGGAATTGCTGGTCTGTGATGTTTTTCGCCGAAGAAGGGTTCAAGGGGAAGACAGTGGCGTTAACTGGTGAGTTTTTGTGTTTTGGCAGAGTTTCGTCAGCAAGGAAAAATAGTACCGGACACTCTTAATTTGTCACCCGTTATAATAGGACGTAAAATATAGTGCTGAAAATAAATAAAAAATGTTGAAAAAGGCTATGTACATTACCGGGACTGAGGAAAGACTTGTCTGTCCAGTCTTGTCTGTCTAGTCTTGTCTGTCTTGACTTGTCTGCCTAGACTTGTTTGTCTAGTCTTGTCTGTCTAGTCTTGTCTGTCTAGTCTTGTCTGTCTAGACTTGTCTGCCTAGACTTGCTCTACCAAACTAGTCCTACCGTACAGGCGGAAGGAGTTTTACAACGTCTCGGGATGACCGCTTTATTGTGTCAACTTCATTAAGAAATCGCCACCTTAATTATGTTCAACTGCAAGAGCAGCACCGTGAAGTACGAAGACGGATATTAGTCAGTGAGCAATAAAGCGAAGACTGCAGGAAAGTAACTTGGCCCCTAAGACACCTGCAGTTTGTCAAAAACTTACGCTCAGCGTCAAACACACCTGCGTTTTGCTAGGGATCATTTAACTTGGACGTTGGAACTATGCGAGTCTGTTCTGTTCTCAGATAAAACCAGAATATGCCTCTATGGTAGCGACCGAAGAAGAAAAGTTTACCGGAGACTAAGAGAGGCATTTACAGAAAGCTGCATTGAAGAGCGGACTGCTTATGGAAGTAGTTCCTGCATGACCTGAAATTTTTATGGCAGCACGAATCGACCCTGCTTTCGTCATTAGAGGCGTGGTCACGGCAGGAGGTTTAACAGGTGCTAGGTACATCGAGGAGATTTTAGCAGTTCATGTGATTGATACCTCCACATGAAAGAAGAGCTCGGGGTAGACCACGTAAGAGATGCCGAGATGACTGCATCGACGACCTAAAGATATTAGGTGTGAGAAACTGGCTGCAATTGGTTAACAGCAGGGAGAGATGGAAGGATGTTGTAACTCAAGCCAAGGCCCACCCAGGGCTGTAGAGCTATAGAAGAAGAAGTGATTGATACCTTACGTCGATAACATGTGAGAAGAATGTATCTTTATACAAGATAATGCGCAGCCGCACACCGCTACAATCGTGCAAGATTACATTACAAAAATCGGTTTTCGCTTTATGGAGTGGCAAGCATGTGCTCCCGACGTAAATCCGTTTGAACATGTATGGGATGAGCTTAAACGAAGAATTCAAGCTGGGCTTCGTGCCCAAACCTCGATCCCAGAGCTTATGGTTGCAATAAAAGAGTGGCTTAACATCCCACGAGAAACAATAGTGAACTTGATTAGATCTGTGCCTAATCGTATGTGAGATGTTATTAGTACATCATCATCATTTGCCATCATCATGTCCCACTGCTGGGCACCGGAATCTTCTCTGCCACATATCAACCTCAGCACTAAGATTGAATATGGGGGAACTAGCGGTTTAACGTCGAATCCGAACGACAAATTTCCAGAGAAGGTGTTAGGCAGTGAGACCCCACGGTTGCCTAACCCGGATTGGGGAATTGAGTGTGGTGGGTTGCAGCCATTAGTTTTAATTTTTACTGCTTTAGTTCAGCGTGGGCTTCGAACCCGCGCTGTCTGACTCGAGAGCCAAGTGCTTAACTATCTGAGCCACCACCACCTCATTAGGGCATACCCATCATTAAAAATGAACACAAACTACGTCTGGCTGCTAGCAGAAGCAAAATTCTTCTATGTTTAATATTTTGCAGGTTCGGAGGACGAGTGCGTGAACATCCCCGACGACTTCAGAGTCCTCGCGATGCGAACCCAGGGCTTCTGCTTGCGCGTGTTCACCGGGAAAAACTGCAAGGGCGAAACGATGGCGTACTTCCCCGGCTCCCTCTACCACGAGTATCTCCAATGGCTGCGCGATAGCAACTTCCACATGCAATCCATTCGATCCTGCAGCACAGCATTCTGACCACACAGTCATTACAATATCTACAATCTAAACTAAAATGAGAAGAAGAAGAAAAACGCAAACTATTAAGAATAAAAAAATACAAATCGAATTCAGTTTTTACTTTCAAATTTACCCCGTCTTAATGTGACAAAATATGTCAAATAATGTGTCAGAAGTGACTTAATGTCAAAACTGATTAATGTCTTTATGTGACTTAATGTCTCAATGTCAAAAGTGACTTAATGTCAAAAGTGACTTAATGTCAAAACTGATTAATGTCTTCATGTGACTTAATGTCTCAATGTCAAAAGTGACTTAATGTCAAAAGTGACTTAATGTCAAAAGTGACTTAATGTCAAAAGTGACTTAATGTCAAAAGTGACTTAATGTCAAAGGTGACTTAATGTCAAAACTGATTAATGTCTTCATGTGACTTAATGTCTCAATGTCAAAAGTGACTTAATGTCAAAAGTTACTTAATGTCAAAAGTGACTTAATGTCAAAAGTGACTTAATGTCAAAAGTGACTTAATGCCTCAATATCAAAAATTACTTAAAGTCTTAATGCGACTTAATGTCTCAATGTCAAAAGTGACGAAAAAAGTCTTGAAATACCTAGGTTTTCTCAAAATTAGTTAAAAAAAATTGATAAATTTTGATTTTTTAAATATCTTGAAAAGTTTCTGAAACGTTCGTGAAAAATTACATCAATATGAATTTTTCTGAAAATTTGTTGAAAAATTAACAAAATCTCGGGTTTTCAATGAACACAAACTATGTCTGACTGCTACGACAAATGTGTGGATATTGACGGCAGCCACATACATTTGCTACACTCGCTCTGGCTACGCGCAGCCAATGGGCTACCGTTCAATTACCGTTAAAATGAACACAAACTACGTCTGGCTGCTACGACCAATGTGTGAAGATTGTCGGCAGCCACATACATTTGCTACACTCGCTCTGGCTACGCGCAGCCAGGGGGCTGCCATTCAAATGAACACAAACTACGTCTGGCTGCTACGACCAATGTGTGAAGATTGTCGGCAGCCACATACATTTCCTACACTCGCTCTGGCTACGCGCAGCCAATGGGCTACCGTTCAAATGAACACAAACTACGTCTGGCTGCTACGAGTAGTGCGTGGAGACTGATGTCAGCCACATACATTTGCTACACTCGCTCTGGCTATGCGCAGCCAATGGGCTGCCGTTCAAATGAACACAAACTACGTCTGGCTGCTACAACAAGTGCGTGAAGACTGACGTCAGCAACATACATTTGCTATACTCGCTCTGGCTACGCGCAGCCAAGGGGCTACCATTGAAATGAACACAAACTACGTCTGGCTGCTACGACCAATGGGTGAAGATTGTCGACAGCCACATACATTTGCTACACTCGCTCTAGCTACGCGCAGCCAATGGGCTACCGTTCAATTACCGTTCAAATGAACACAAACTACGTCTGGCTGCTACGACAAGTGCGTAGAGACTGACGGCAGCCACATACATTTGCTACGCACGCTCTGGCTATGCGCAGCCAATGGGCTGCCGTTCAATTGCCGTTCAAATGAACACAAACTACGTCTGGCTGCTACAACAAGTGCGTGGAGACTAACGTCAGCCACATACATTTGCTACACTCGCTCTGGCTACGCGCAGCCAGGGGGCTGCCATTCAAATGAACACAAACTACGTCTGGCTGCTACGATCAATGTGTGAAGATTGTGGCCGCCACATACATTTGCTACACTCGCTCTGGCTACGCGCACCCAAGGGGCTGCCATTCAAATAAACACAAACTACGTCTGGCTGCTACGACCAATGTGTGAAGATTCTCGACAGCCACATACATTTGCTACACTCGCTCTGGCTACGCGCAGCCAATGGGCTGCCGTTCAAATGAACACAAACTACGTCTGGCTGCTACGAGAAGTGCGTGGAGACTGACGTCAGCCACATACATTTGCTACACTCGCTCTGGCTACGCGCAGCCAATGGGCTGCCATTCAAATGAACACAAACTATGTCTGGCTGCTACGACAAATGTGTGGAGACTGACGGCAGCCACATATATTTGCTACATTCGCTCTGGCTACGCACAGCCAATGGGCTGCCATTCAAATGAACACAAACTACGTCTGGCTGCTACGAGAAGTGCGTGGAGACTGACGGCAGCCACATATATTTGCTACATTCGCTCTGGCTACGCACAGCCAATGGGCTGCCATTCAAATGAACACAAACTACGTCTGGCTGCTACGACAAATGTGTGAAGATTGTCGGCAGCCACATACATTTGCTATACTAACTCTGGCTACGCGCAGCCAATGGGCTACCGTTCAATTACCGTTCAAATGAACACAAAGTACGTCTGGCTGCTACGACAAATGTGTGGAGACTGACGGCAGCCACATATATTTGCTACATTCGCTCTGGCTACGCACAGCCAATGGGCTGCCATTCAAATGAACACAAACTACGTCTGGCTGCTACGACAAATGTGTGAAGATTGTCGGCAGCCACATACATTTGCTATACTAACTCTGGCTACGCGCAGCCAATGGGCTACCGTTCAATTACCGTTCAAATGAACACAAAGTACGTCTGGCTGCTACGACAAATGTGTGGAGACTGACGGCAGCCACATATATTTGCTACATTCGCTCTGGCTACGCACAGCCAATGGGCTGCCATTCAAATGAACACAAACTGCGTCTGGCTGCTACGACAAATGTGTGAAGATTGTCGGCCGCCACATACATTTGCTACATTCGCTCTGGCTACGGGCAGCCAATGGGCAACCGTTTAATTGCCGTTCAAATGAACACAAACTACGTCTGGCTGCTACGACAAATGTGTGAAGATTGTCGGCAGCCACATACATTTGCTACACTCGCTCTGGCTACGCGCAGCCAATGGGCTGCTGTTTAATTGCCCTACAAATGAACACAAACTACGTCTGGCTGCTACGACAAATGTGTGAAGATTGTCGGCAGCCACATACATTTGCTACACTTGCTCTGGCTAAGCGCAGATAATGGTCTGCCATTCAAATGAACACAAACTACGTCTGGCTGCTGCGACAAATGTGTGGAGATTCACGGCAGCCACATACATTTGCTACACTCGCTCTAGCTATACGCAGCCAATGGTCTACCGTTCAATTGCTGTTCAAATACGCACAAACTACGTCTGGCTGCTACTATAAATGTGTGGAGACTGACGGCAGCCACAAACATTTGGTACACTCGCTCTGGATACGTGCAGCCAATGGGTTGCATTTCAATTAGGCGAGTTCCAATGGCTGAGGTTATCAGGAATTTGTGTCCGCCTAGTGCACGGGCTGCCATACACCGTCATGTGTTAGACTGACTGCCAGCCGCCTGGCTGCTCAACTCCAAGATTAAGCCAACTATAAAATCAAAACAACTTGAATACTAACACTACTTGAATACTAAGACAACTTGAATATTAAGTCAACTTGAATATTAAAAATACTTGAGTTATTTAGTGAATTTGAATATTAATATTGAGTCAGCTTAAATATTAAGTCAATTTGAATATTGAGTCAGCTTAAATATTAAGTCAATTTTAAAATAGTCAGCGCGGATATTAGGTCATTAAATCACATTTTAAATCACATTTGAAATTTTAAGTCCATTTGAATATTAAGTCAAGAATGAATTCTTGAACAGAATTCTTCCCCGACTCCCTCTTCCACGAATATCTCCAGTGGCTGCGCGATAACTACTTCCACATGCAATCCATTCGATCCTGCAACACAGCAATCTGACCAAGTCAAGAATATTAAGTCAGCTGGAATATTAAGGCTATTTAAATATTAATTCAAATTTAAAAAAAAAACTGGAAAATATCAGTTTTCTAAATATTTCGAAAATGCTTAGAAAATCGTAAAAACTAGAATTTTTCTGAAAATTTGTTGAAAAAACTAGAGGAATACATTTCCTGAAAAACCTGGATTGTGATCGATAAATCCATATCTTCTGGGCAGTAGACCCATTGATAAAATATTTCCTCTTCTCCTTCCAAATATTCTGATAATTTTCCAAAAAACTAAGATCAATCTGAAAAACCAAAATACTTCTTTGTTTTATATTTTGCAGGCTCGGAGAAGGAGTGCGTAAACATCCCCGACAACTTCAGAGTCCTCGCGTTGCACGGCCAGGGCTTCTGCCTGCGCGTGTTCACCGAGAAGAACTGCAAGGGCGAAACGATGGCCTTCTTCCCCGGCTCCTTCTTCCACGAGTATCTCCAGTGGCTGCGCGATAACAACTTCCACATGCAATCCATCCGATCCTGCAACACAGCATTCTGACCACACAGTCATTAAAATATCTACAATCTAAACTAATATAAGAAGAAGAAGAGATGCGCAAACTATTAAGAATAAAATTAAAATTTCGAATTAAGCCTTTACTTTCAAATTTACCCCGTCGCACAGTGGGATAAAATCTAAAAAAACTGGCCAAAAACCCGAAAAATAATAATTTTTATTTTTATTTATAAAAATAATTATATTAATAATAATTTATTTTAATCCGATTCCAAGAATGCATTAGAGAACTCTTTTGACCATCGGATTCCTGGAACTAAAAGAACCAGGTATTGAAAAGCAACCCAAACTTTCAAATGAAACGAAGCGGTTGCGTGTGTCGAATCGTGCGCGCTACAGTTAGTGAAAATACGTGAAACTTTGATTGTGTATTAAACGGTGAAAAAAATTTCGAATTTAATTTTGCAAAATGGTTGAGGCTCAGAAAGGTATGTAGAATTTAAATACATCATTGGCTGTAAATAGATTGTTATTGTGTAGCAAGTATTTAAGAATAAATCATAGCAAAAACTTCAACGTTTTGAACTCTAAGATTCAAGTTGATGGAAAGATACAAAAAAATGAGGGCAAATGAGTGCTCTAAATTTGCTCAGGTTTGCTTTATTAGACATTTATTGTTTGGGAAAATCAAGAATTGGCTGCTACTAGCTGCTACTTTGTCTTCAGTGTAATTTTTTATCAAATCATTTATGAAATTGAGAAATTCTCACATTTATATTTTATAATGCACCGACTAAATAACCGAATAAATTTTATTTTTCAGCGACTTCAAAAAAGGAGGTGGTTCTCAATTCGGTTGTATGTTTTAGTTTTGTTTTTAATGTTTGTTACCTCGTTAGTACTCCGTTATTTATGATTACAGATTTCGAAAATGCTTTTTTAGTTTGGGTGGGTATATTTCACGATTGGTCTCATTTAAATTTGAAGAAAAAAGTACCACCCCTAAGGGTGAAAATAGGGGATGAAATTTTTTTTGAGCACGATTTTTTTTTTAGTGCAGTTTTTGTTTTTGAAATAATTTCTTTGCAGTCGGATTTTTATTTTAATATATTAACTTTATTTCTATTTCAGATTCAAGTGACATAGGTATTATCTCTAGGAGGGATTTTTTTACTTATTCAAAGGTCTTTTTGGTGACAAAATAAGTGAAATATATATTACCGTGGAAAGAGAATTGAGTAATAAATTGAAATACAATTTTGAGTTGACTGAAAAAAAAAAAACTATTTTACGCATAAATGTGAGAGAAATGCACGTGAAGTGGCTGAAAGTTTCTCGCATAGAAGACAAATTCCTAAATAAACTTAAGGACTGGCTGGACAAGTTTATCATCTTTCCTGACGAATCGTTCTCGGAACCTTCTCAACAATCGACCTCTGAGGCTAGCCGGGGTCGGCCTTCCATAGCCTTCTCCGAAGCGAGTGAGAGAACAAAACGCAGAAGGACAGAGGACATTCGAAAAGATAGGAGCAGCGCAGAACTGGCATATGCAACGCTAATGAGCTTGAGAGCAGAAGGAAAATCGGCTGCGGCACAGGTTTTACATCACGTCACATATGGTAGTCCATCAAAACCTTCCAAATATAGAAAATCTCTAAAATTTGTCCTAGAACAACAACTTTCTGATGACGAGGCATTATCGCTAATTATTGAATTTGGAAGTAGGGAAAGATCCTATGTTCTAGATCCTCCTCAAACCGCCTCTGACCTTGACCCCTAACCTTGACCTTGGAATTTCCGCTTTCGACTACCGGTTTCGACTTCCGGTTTCCGGTTTCGACTTTCGGCCGCCATTTTCGGAACTTCCAGATGCGCGGGAAAATTCAAAAAATAGACGCGAGGCGGGGAAATTCAAAATTAGATCCTGTTGAGACAAATGAGGTGTGAAGTTGGTTGCATACATCAACGGGACTAAATACATAAGACTAGACCGACGGGGGGCTAGATACATGAGACTAGACAGACGAAGCTGAATACGTGAAACTATATAGATGAGACTAAATACATGAAACTAGATAGACGAGGCTAGATACATGAGACTAGATACACGGGGCTAGATCATCATCATCAATGGCGCTACAGCCCGAGTCGGGCCTTAGCCTCCTGAATGCTCCGTCTCCAGTTTTCTCGGTCCAATGACCGCGTCCTCCACGTTGCAAATTTCAGAAGCGATCTGCTGTCTTAGTCAATGGAATCCTCCCAGCGTTTTCTTGGTTTTCCGACTGGTCTTTTTCCTTCCGCTTTTCCTTTTTGTACTCGCTTATATAGCACGGGGCTAGATACATGAGACTAGATACACGGGGCTAGATACATGAGACTAGATACACGGGGCTAGATACATGAGACTAGATACACGGGGCTAGATACATGAGACTAGATACATGGGGCTAGATACATGAGACTAGACGGGCGGGGCTAGATACATGAGACTAGTTAGAAATAGACTAGAGAGACTGAACTAAAATATATAAGGGATTGTTTAATTCAACTTAATAATCTACGTTTTAATTTTGATTACTGCTCTGACTTGTTGATTAGGTTCGACTGGATGTTTGCTAGCAATAAAAACTTCCTGTTATCTTATCAGCGGTGAGCGAGTGTTAGTTTCCAAGAGAATGAAAGATTGTAAAATAAAGAAAACTCCACATAAAATTTAGGGGTTTATTAAATTCTAATAATAATACATTTAAATTTACATCAAAACATTTAAATACTCATATAAACATTTCTTGCAAAACATATAGAATAGTCGTTAATATGATTTATACATACAATAATTCATTTTAATTAAATTTTTAAATTAATTTTCGAACTATTCCCGACAAAGGGGTGTATTCAACGGCAGCTTCACACAAAATAAGGCAATAGGCCAATAGAGTGTTTGGTTGGAATGATTGCGTAGCTTCAAATTCAATTTTTAAATCAACAGCAGATGATTTAATACTCTCATTTTGTTTAGATACATCAAACGCAAAAAGAACATGATCCTTGAATTGAATCATATCTAATATCGGCTCATTCCTGCGTTCATAGTAACTGCTTTGGAAAGTGGCATAATACATGTAATAAAGTTGTGCATAATCACCACTATCCATATTAAGATTTAAGCTTTTATATAGATAAGAATCCGAGTTTAGGTCAATTTTCATATTTCGCAGCGATGCATTATCAAATTCGGACGCGTTTTTTACATGAGCATCTCTTCGCCCCTCTTGCAGTGCAATTATAACGTATCGAGGCTTCTCCAGAGTTGTAGATGTTTTAACAGACCAGATATCTCTGTCGGTATTTTTTAAAGCAGGTAGTTCATGCAACTCCCACCTACGAAACGGTATTAATATCGGCTTATCTTCTTCGAGTGTATCCAATACATTCAATCGAGCTTCGTCGTTGAGTTGGATATAGGGAATTCGCCAGTAAATTTGATCAATATTGAATATTATATTTGCATCTCCTTTGTAGCAGTTCAAGTCAGTTCTAGCTCGTAGTAGAATTAATTCCTGCTTTACATTAATTAACATTTTTGTATAATCCTCAGCAAAACCCAATAAATATTTCAATGGAATTAGAGCATAGAACTTTCTGTTATTATCAAAGTATGTAACATTTGTAGCATTTTCAGCCCAGCCGCAAAGGTCGAGTATATGCTGATCCCGCTTGGTATTGGAGAGTTATCCTTTTATCGTGCTTGTAATTCCTACATCTCGATTCTTATCTACTTCAACTCCATTCAATTCATAGCGAATTTCATCAAACAAAAACGCATAAGCGTTTTTCACAAGTTCAAAGTTATGTGTAGTTGCAGGTGGAATGAGTTTCGGAAAATTAACGGTTCCGCTTACATAAATATACCTTTCGCTAGGATAAGTGTAAATATCCTGGTGTGTACGAATCTCATCATTGTTTCTATAATTTTGAGCTATAGGATAATACGTATGAAATTCACTCTTTGTAATAGTATCCTCATAGTCAACTTTGGAGAATATAGCTATTTTATCCATACTATCGCTTTAACTTATATCCTAGAGATAATAGTTTATTTTTTAATATAGGTGTTAACTCTTTGCGATGTAAATGTCGAGTGGTAGAATTGTATGGGATCCTTTGTTCAATGGCGGTTTTGGGCGTGAGCCCGTCTTTCTGCCGTCGTGGGTTTTGTTTTTCTGTTATTTAGTCTGTTGTTGTCGTCTGTTTTTGTTTGTCTTTCGGTTTTTTTTAGTTTTTCATTTCGTTTCCTCCTTGGTTTCCTTCGGTGGGCTATGTTAGGTTCTGCTTGGCTGCGGGTGGGTCTTGTTTTCTTAGTTGATTCTTGGTCCTTTGTCTTTATGTCTTGATTTTATTTGCGTTGGTAGTTTTCTCTTCCTCTTGGTATGGTTGCGCATCGGGCGGTTTCTTTTGGGGGCTTCGGTTTTTCTCTTGGCGGCGGCTGCGGTCGTACTTTTGGGGGCGACATCGGTGGTTTTCTTTGGTGAGGCTTCGGTTAACTTCCTGGCGGAGGCTTCAGTTTTCTTTTCCAGGGCGGGGTCAGTTGTCTCTCCGGGGGCGGCTGTGGTTGTCATTTCGGCGGCGGTTACGGTGGTCATTTTGGCGGCGGTTTCAGTGGGCTTTTTGGCGGCGGTTTCAGTCGGGTATTCGGAGGCGGTTTCGGTGGAATCTTCGGCGGCGGTTTCGGTGGAATCTTCGGCGGCAGTTTCGGTGGGATCTTCGGCGGCAGTTTCGGTGGGATCTTCGGCGGCGGTTTCGGTGGAATCTTCGGCGGCGGTTTCGGTGGAATCTTCGGCGGCGGTTTCGGTGGAATCTTCTGAGGCGGTTACGTTGTTCTTCTTCCTTGTTATGATGTAGAGAATCATTTGCTCTATGACGCTGTCCTCCAGGGTGTCAAGGTAGCCTGGGTCGAGGTACTTTTGCGCGGCTTCGTTGAGAGTTGTCGGTGTAGGAGTTGACATCTTGCAGCTGCGACGGTCGCTGAGACTATTGGTAAAATTGTCCGAAACAACCGCTTTTATACGTTTTCCGTGAAAATTAATTCCCATCTCTCTCTCTCACTCCCTCTCGCTCTCTCCCTCACATAATACTCTGCAGCTCTAATCGGTTATGTGTAGCGTGGGGTCACATAGACCTCACACCCTGTTTAGCGTGGGGTCACATAGACCTCACACCCTGTTTAGCGTGGGGTCACATAGACCTCACACCCTGTTTAGCGTGGGGTCACATAGACCTCACACCCTGTTGAGCGTGGGGTCACATCGACCTCACACCCTGTTTAGCGTGGGGTCACATAGACCTCACACTCTGTTGAGCGTGGGGTCACATAGACCTCACACCCTGTTGAGCGTGGGGTCACATAGACCTCACATCCTGTTTAGCGTGGGGTCACATAGACCTCACACCCTCATTGATGCAAAGAACTCTGCACGATATAAATAGGGTTGGATAGCATTTATAATTTAGTGTTAACGCTGGTGTTTTACTATCAAGATGGGGATTGTATTTGGCGAGAAGCATGCCCGTAATAAAACCATCTATTGGACTCCACTTAGAGTATCTCCTAGTTTATCACCATCATATGAGATGCTTCCTAGACGTCAAAAGAATAAAGTTGAGAGTTTTAATGGTGACTATGATAATAATAGAGAAAAATATGCACATCTTCCTGATTCAATAAACCAATCAGCTGTTTGTTCATCCAACGCTAAAGATAGTGAACAATCCCTGGAGAAAACGGATGTTAAATGTCAAAAGAATAAAGTTGAGAGTTTGAATGCACATGTTCCTGATTCAATAAACCAATCAGCTGTTTGTACATCCAATGCTAAAGATAGTGAACATTCCCTCGAGAAAGCGGATGTTAAAAGACGGTGTGTTGGTTGTTATAAAGAAAACCGAATGATATTTGGAAGACAAAAGGCCTCAAGTAAAACTAGTTGTGTAAAGTTTCGCTGTAATATGTGTGCAAGTCATTATTGCTTAAGCTGCTTCTTCCGAACGTATAACATATACAAAGCATGACCACTATTTGTATTTAAATGTATTGATGTAAATTTAAATGTATTATTATTAGAATTTAATAAAACCATAAATTTTATGTGGAGTTTTCTTTATTTTACAACCTTATCCATCTCCCCGTCTGTCTAGTCTCATGTATTTAGTTTCGTCTGTGTGGCCCTATGTATCTAGCCCCTTGTATCTTGTCTCATGTATCTAGTCCCTCCTATCTAGTCTCATGTATCTAGCCCCGTGTATCTAGTCTCATGTATCTAGCCTCGTCTATCTAGTTTCATGTATTTAGTCTCATCTATCTAGTTTCATGTATTTAGCTTCGTCTGTCTAGTCTCATGTATTTAGTCCCGTTGATGTATGCAACCAACTGCACACCTCATTTGTCTCAACAGGATCTAATTTTTAATTTCCCCGCCTCGCGTCTATTTTTTGAATTTTCCCGCGCATCTGGAAGTTCCGAAAATGGCGGCCGGAAGTCGAAACCGGAAGTCGAAACCGGAAACAGGAAGTGGAAACCGGAAGTCGAAGGTTAGGTTAGGGGTCAAGGTCAGAGGAGGTTTGAGGAGGAGGAGGATCTAGAACATAGGATCTTTCCCTACCTGTTGACTACTGAAAAAATCAGTATCAGATACTTTTTCAAACAAGCCGTGCAAGAAATTGCAAACTATATCCTTCTTACGGAAACGTATTGAAAGCAAAAAAAAATGTTACCCCGACGATTCAGAAGTAACAATTACCGAAAGCAAAGCCTCTACCTCACTCCAAGTATTATTAGACCATACGGTGTATATATATAGTATATTGTTGAGTCAATCCGAAGTTATCAAAAGTCTTCCACACGAACAAACTGGCGATTTGATTTTGATTTGTAAATGGGGATGTGACGGAACTTCGGGACAAAGTAGATATAAACAAAAATTCAATGACGGAGATTGTGATACTGATGCCAACAATTTTTTTACTTCGCTTGTTCAATTGGAATAATCGTCTGCTAGCGGAGAAGCGGATTCTAAAATTATTGTTTGGAAGAACCCACGACCATCGTCAACGAGATTTTGTCGCACTATTAGGATCCAGTTTTTGCATGAAACTACGGAAGTAACTCGAAGAGAAGTCGAAGAAATTGAGGCAGAATCCAAAAATCTTTCTCCATTTCATGCTATAATCAATGGTAAAGAAGTCACGGTAAACTTTACTTTGTCGTTGACAATGGTAGATGGCAAAGTGTGTAATGCAGTTACGAATGTATCTTCAAGCCTTTGCTGTTATCTTTGCCATGCGACTTCTAAAGAATTTAATAAAATAGACCGCATTTTGGAAAGGCCAATATCTGAAGATATTTTGAAATTTGGGATTTCATCGCTCCATGCCTGGATAAGATTCTTTGAGTGTTGCCTACATTTATCTTACCGACTTGAAACTAAGAAATGGCAACTACGTGGGACACACGACAAGGAAATCGTCGAAAATAGAAAAAAACTTATTCAGAAAGGATTTCGTGAACAATTGGGATTGATCGTCGACCAACCAAAGCAAGGATATGGAAGCACGAATGACGGGAATTTTTTTTTGAAAATTACAATATTTCTTCCAGTATAACGGGCGTTGACGAAAGTTTGATAAAAAGATTTTATGCTATTTTACAAGTAATTTCTTGCGGTTTCGACGTAAATATAGAAGAATTTAAGAAGTTTGCCTTACATACGGCTCGACTTTTTGTAAAGTTGTACCCGTGGTATTACATGTCGACAACTGTTCATAAAATCCTTATACACGGGCACGTTATTATCGATTCTGCTTTACTCCCGATTGACCAAATGCCAGAGGAAGCGCAAGAATCTTACAATAAATTGATTAAAAGATACCAAGAAAATTTTGCCCGAAAATGCAGCAGGTAAAAAATTTTTGAAGATGTTTTTAAAAGGCTTTTGGTAGCATCGGATCCACGGATCTCAAGTTTACGAAAAACACCCACGAGAAAATGGAAATCATTATCACCAGAAGCAATACAATTATTGGTCCCACCTTCAATTGTAGAAGTAACATGCGATAGTTTAGAAAATGTGAGTGAAAGTAGTGAAAATGAAAGTGACTATGATGGAAGCGACAGCAATTGTGGTGATGATGTTTCCGAGAACGAATAACTTCTAATGTTTTGGTTGTAATCTTTTATTATATATTTTAAATATATTTTATATCTCAAAATCCGTTCCTATCAAATTGTCAAAATATTGAAACATTTTCTCAGTAAAATGTTCGCCATTTTGTTTTTGGAAAAATAAAACTTAGATTCGTAATGAGTGCCCCAAAAATCTCGTTCCTGTAAAATTTTTTTAATATGGAAACATTTTCTAGGGAAAATGTTCGCCATATTGGATCCGCCATTTTGTTTTTGGAAAAATTGAACTCAAATTCGTAATAAGCGACCCAAAGAACTCTTCCATACCAAATTTGGTGTGGATAGAAAGAAACCTTCTAATTATGGCGTTTTTTGGGATTTTATCCCACTGTGCGTCATCTAGTCTTAATGTGACGAAATGTGTCAAAAGTGATTTAATGTTTTAATGTCAAAACTGATTTAATGTCTTAATGTGACTTAATGTCTTAATGTCAAAACTGACTTAATGTCAAAACAGACTATTAATGTCTTTATGTGACTTAATGTCTAAACGTCAAAGTGACTTAATGTCTTAATGTCACAGTGACTTTATGTCTTAATGTGACTTAATGTCTGAACGTCAAAAGTATAATGTCAAAACTTAATGATTTAAAAGCTAAAATAATTAATGTCAAAACTGACTTAATGTCTTTATGTGACTTAATGTCTCAATGTCAAAAGTGACTTAAGCTCTTAATGCGACTTAATGTTTAATTAAACACTAAAATTGTCATTAAAACATTAAAAACTGTCTGAATGTCTTAATGAGACTTAATGTCAAAAGTGACTTAATGTCTAAGAGTGACTCATTTTTGTGACGTACGATGAACAAGACAAAACTTAACTGTTTGAGAGAAAGTTTCTCTCTTCCTCGCGTTAATCTTCGTTCCAGCAATATTTCGTCGAGCGCGCGCAAAAGCAGAAAAACCCAGATATAACCTTGTGCACCGTTAAACCAAAACAGATAACGATACTTGCGCTTGAGTTCAG
Organism: Phosphuga atrata; assembly: GCA_944588485.1. Taxonomy (NCBI): domain Eukaryota; kingdom Metazoa; phylum Arthropoda; class Insecta; order Coleoptera; family Silphidae; genus Phosphuga; species Phosphuga atrata. The sequence goes on from OX155904.1 coordinate 4,481,653, forward strand.
ACTACAAGTCATAATGGTAAGTAATTAATTGAAGCACACAATATTACTCACATAAAATTAGACAAACAAAATTAGACAACTAAGACTAGACAGACAAGACTAGACATACGAGACTAGACAGACAAGACTAGACAGACAAGACTAGACAGACAAGACTAGACAGACAAGACTAGACAGACAAGACTAGACAGACAAGACTAGACAGACAAGACTAGACAGACAAGACTAGACAGACAAGACTAGACAGACAAGACTAGACAGACAAGACTAGACAGACAAGACTAGACAGACTAGACAGACAAGACTAGACAGACAAGACTAGACAGACAAGACTAGACAGACAAGACTAGACAAACAAGACTAGACAGACAAGACTAGACAGACAAGACTAGACAGACAAGACTAGACAGACAAGACTAGACAGACAAGACTAGACAGACAAGACTAGACAGACAAGACTAGACAGACAAGACTAGACAGACAAGACTAGACAGACAAGACTAGACAGATAAGACTAGACAGACAAGACTAGACAGACAAGACTAGACAGACAAGACTAGACAGACAAGACTAGACAGACAAGACTAGACAGACAAGACTAGACAGATAAGACTAGACAGACAAGACTAGACAGACAAGACTAGACAGACAAGACTAGAGAGACAAGACTAGACAGACAAGACTAGACAGACAAGACTAGACAGATAAGACTAGACAGACAAGATTAGACAGACAAGACTAGACAGACAAGACTAGACAGACAAGACTAGACAGACAAGACTAGACAGACAAGACTAGACAGACAAGACTAGACAGACAAGACTAGACAGACAAGACTAGACAGATAAGACTAGACAGACAAGACTAGACAGACAAGACTAGACAGACAAGACTAGACAGACAAGACTAGACAGACAAGACTAGACAGACAAGACTAGACAGACAAGACTAGACAGACAAGACTAGACAGACAAGACTAGACAGACAAGACTAGACAGACAAGACTAGACAGATAAGACTAGACAGACAAGACTAGACAGACAAGACTAGACAGACAAGACTAGACAGACAAGACTAGACAGACAAGACTAGACAGACAAGACTAGACAGACAAGACTAGACAGACAAGACTAGACAGACAAGACTAGACAGACAAGACTAGACAGACAAGACTAGACAGATAAGACTAGACAGACAAGACTAGACAGACAAGACTAGACAGACTAGACTAGACAGACAAGACTAGACAGACAAGACTAGACAGACAAGACTAGACAGACAAGACTAGACAGACAAGACTAGACAGACAAGACTAGACAGACAAGACTAGACAGACAAGACTAGACAGACAAGACAAGACAGACAAGACTAGACAGACAAGACTAGACAGACAAGACTAGACAGACAAGACTAGACAGTCAGGACTAGACAGGCAAGACTAGACAGAAAAGACTAGACAGACAATACTAGACAGACAAGACTAGACAGACAACACTAGACAGACAAGACTAGACAGACAAGACTAGACAGACAAGACTAGACAGACAATACTAGACAGACAAGACTAGACAGACAACACTAGACAGACAAGACTAGACAGACAAGACTAGACAGACAAGACTAGACAGACAATACTAGACAGACAAGACTAGACAGACAAGACTAGACAGACAAGACTAGACAGAGAAGACAAGACAGACAAGACTAGACAGACAAGACTAGACAGACAAGACTAGACAGACAATACTAGACAGACAAGACTAGACAGACAACACTAGACAGACAAGACTAGACAGACAAGACTAGACAGACAAGACTAGACAGACAAGACTAGACAGACAACACTAGACAGACAAGACTAGACAGACAAGACTATCTATTCTTACCAAATCTTGTAGGTCTGCGTTTGTGTGTTTGTTTATTAATTGTTCAATCAATTTGTCTTTAATTCATTAGTCGTTTTAGAATGCCAAGTGGATGATTTTGGTATTGGTTTTGGAAATCTGCGGAGGGAATTGCTGGTCTGTGATGTTTTTCGCCGAAGAAGGGTTCAAGGGGAAGACAGTGGCGTTAACTGGTGAGTTTTTGTGTTTTGGCAGAGTTTCGTCAGCAAGGAAAAATAGTACCGGACACTCTTAATTTGTCACCCGTTATAATAGGACGTAAAATATAGTGCTGAAAATAAATAAAAAATGTTGAAAAAGGCTATGTACATTACCGGGACTGAGGAAAGACTTGTCTGTCCAGTCTTGTCTGTCTAGTCTTGTCTGTCTTGACTTGTCTGCCTAGACTTGTTTGTCTAGTCTTGTCTGTCTAGTCTTGTCTGTCTAGTCTTGTCTGTCTAGACTTGTCTGCCTAGACTTGTCTGTCTAGTCTTGTCTGTCTAGTCTTGTCTGTCTGTCCTCCTCGGTGGCGTAGTTGACAACATACCCGCCTTTTAATGCGGGAGACCCGGGTTCGATTCCTGGTCGGGGAAACAACAACTAGGGCGGTTTTTCAGTAAACCGTCCGGGCTGCCCACCCTGAATGAATGCTAAAGAATACTAAAGCCAAGGAGGAATAGGGGGTTTAGTCTTGTCTGTCTGTCTAGTCTTCTCTGTCTAGTCTAGTCTGTCTAGTCTTGTCTGTCTAGTCTTGTATGTCTAGTCTTATCTGTCTAGTCTTGTCTGTCTAGTCTTGTCTGTCTAGTCTTGTCTGTCTAGTCTTGTCTGTCTAGTCTTGTCTGTCAAGTCTTGTCTGTCTAGTCTTGTCTATCTAGTCTTGTCCGTCTAGTCTTGTCCGTCTAGTCTTGTCTGTCTAGTCTTGTCCGTCTAGTCTTGTCCGTCTAGTCTTGTCCGTCTAGTCTTGTCCGTCTAGTCTTGTCCGTCTAGTCTTGTCCGTCTAGTCTTGTCCGTCTAGTCTTGTCCGTCTAGTCTTGTCCGTCTAGTCTTGTCCGTCTAGTCTTGTCCGTCTAGTCTTGGCCGTCTAGTCTTGTCCGTCTAGTCTTGTCCGTCTAGTCTTGTCCGTCTAGTCTTGTCCGTCTAGTCTTGTCTGTCTAGTCTTGTCCGTCTAGTCTTGTCCGTCTATTCTTGTCCGTCTAATCTTGTCCGTTTAGTCTTGTCCGTCTAGTCTTGTCCGTCTAATCTTGTCCGTCTAGTCTTGTCCGTCTAGTCTTGTCCGTATAGTCTTGTCCGTCTAGTCTTGTACGTCTAGTCTTGTCCATCTAGTCTTGTCCGTATAGTCTTGTCCGTCTAGTCTTGTCCGTCTAGTCTTGGCCGTCTAGTCTTGTACGTCTAGTCTTGTCCATCTAGTCTTGTCCGTCTAGTCTTGTCCGTCTAGTCTTGTCCGTCTAGTCTTGTCCGTCTAGTCTTGTCCGTCTAGTCTTGTCTGTCTAGTCTTGTCCGTCTAATCTTGTCCGTTTAGTCTTGTCTGTCTAGTCTTGTCCGTCTAGTCTTGTCCGTCTATTCTTGTCCGTCTAATCTTGTCCGTTTAGTCTTGTCCGTCTAGTCTTGTCCGTCTAATCTTGTCCGTCTAGTCTTGTCCGTCTAGTCTTGTCCGTATAGTCTTGACCGTCTAGTCTTGTACGTCTAGTCTTGTCCATCTAGTCTTGTCCGTATAGTCTTGTCCGTCTAGTCTTGTCCGTATAGTCTTGTCCGTCTAGTCTTGTACGTCTAGTCTTGTCCATCTAGTCTTGTCCGTCTAGTCTTGTCCGTCTAGTCTTGTCCGTCTAGTCTTGTCCGTCTAGTCTTGTCCGTCTAGTCTTGTCCGTCTAGTCTTGTCCGTCTAGTCTTGTCCGTCTAGTCTTGGCCGTCTAGTCTTGTCCGTCTAGTCTTGTCCGTCTAGTCTTGTCCGTCTAGTCTTGTCCGTCTAGTCTTGTCCGTCTAGTCTTGTCCGTCTAGTCTTGTCCGTCTAGTCTTGTCCGTCTAGTCTAGTTTGTCTAGTCTTGTCCGTCTAGTCTTGTCCGTCAAGTCTTGTCCGTCTAGTCTTGTCCGTCTAGTCTTGTCCGTCTAGTCTTGTCCGTCTAGTCTTGTCTGTCTAGTCTTGTCCGTCTAATCTTGTCCGTTTAGTCTTGTCTGTCTAGTCTTGTCCGTCTAGTCTTGTCCGTCTATTCTTGTCCGTCTAATCTTGTCCGTTTAGTCTTGTCCGTCTAGTCTTGTCCGTTTAATCTTGTCCGTCTAGTCTTGTCCGTCTAGTCTTGTCCGTATAGTCTTGTCCGTCTAGTCTTGTACGTCTAGTCTTGTCCATCTAGTCTTGTCCGTATAGTCTTGTCCGTCTAGTCTTGTCCGTCTAGTCTTGTCCGTCTAGTCTTGTCTGTCTAGTCTTGTCTCTCTAGTCTGCAGTATATAAGGAGAATAATGTTGGCGCGAGAACATTCCCTTGCGGTACACAAATTTTCAGTACGCTGCAATACCCCATTTACATTTACTTGATAATAACTAATCGTTTTACTTTCAGGAGGAGAGGACGAATGCGTGGACGTCCCTGAAGACTTCACCCCGCTGTCGATGACCACGCAGGGCTTCTGCCTGCGGGTGTTCCGCGAGACAAGCTGCCTGGGCGAAACTCTGGCCTTCTTCCCTGGCTCCAACTACCACCACGCCCTCAAACGCTTCCGTTTCCGCATCAAGTCCATGAGATCCTGCAGGACAGCGTTCTGACAAACTCAAAAATGTTGAAAAGTTGAATTAAAAAAAAAAACACCGAATGAGTTGATTAAAATGTTTTTCTTTGCACAAATCTGTTATCGATTTTTTTAGAAACGTTTAAAATGACGTTTGGCAAGATTTCAAGGAGAGGATTTTGCCGAGGTTGAAGTGGGTCAAGTGGTCGTGGTTGTGTAAGCCGGGGAAGAACGACAACCACTTGCCGGTGCATCCCACCCCGTCGTACGCCTTCATGCAGAAATTGTTCGTGTTCAGCGACTGGGGCGTGAATTCCGTGGGCAGATCGATACACTCATCCTCGAAACCTGAAACGAAAAGCACAAAAAATTCAAATTGATCGAATGTTTGGCAATTTACCTCAAGTTTTACTTACAAATTTTTTAGGTTAGGTTAGGTTTTTTTTTTTTTGTCTGACTTTAGGTTAGTCTTACATCAAAGTTTTTAGGTTCCAAAATGCTTTAAGCTTTACTTGCAAACCTTTTACATAATCTTACATCAAGGTTTTTAGGTTTCCTATTAATATTTTCAAAATACTTAAAGCTTAACTTACAAACCTTTTACATAATTTAAAATGAGATGTCATGGTTTGAAGCAAATTAATAATAGAATTGAAAGTAGGAGATTATCACAACGATATATTCAAATCTGTCAGTAGCTGGAATTACACGGATATCTTCTGTTACTCTTTGGCACACCCCGCTCAAGATGCGTTGTGTGAGTCGTTCGCTAAATCAAAGCAAGTAACGGGAACGGTCAAGACCAATTTTTGTCATGGGCTTTTTGTCAGCAATTACACAAATTCTCACTTTATTTTCTTTACTCTTTCATAATATCTGTTGGCCTTCAGTCCCTGACAAAAATTGGTCTTGACCGTCCCCGTTATTTACTTTGACGTAGCAAACGGCTCACACAACTCATCTTGAGCGGGGTGTGCCAAAGAGTAACAGAAGATATCCGTGTAATTCCAGCTACTGACAGATTTGAAGATATCGTAATGATAATCTCCGACTTTCAATTCTTTTACATAATCTTATATTAAGGTCATTAGGTTTTCTTTTTGATTTCTCAAAAACCTCAAGCTTTGCTTACAAACCTTTTACATAATCTAACATCAAGGTTTTTAGGTTTTCTTTTAAGTTTCTAGAAAAATCTCAAGCATTACTTACAAACTTTTTACATAATCTTACATCAAGGTTTTCGCTTAAATTTCCCAAAATAGCTCTTCCAGTCCTATTTAGACAAATACCTTACATCAATCTGACTCCAAAGGTTTCCAATTTGTCTCAAACATCTCAACGTTTCTTAGTCTTTGACCAAGGTTTACCCAAAGATTTTTAAATAAAATTTTAGCTAAATCTCACCTTGCACTGTGATTTGCTGTCCTTTGAATTCTTCCTGGGACGTCACCAACACAACCCAACTAGTACCAAGCGACATTTGCAGACAAAATATCGCCAAAACGAACACGAAATTTCTCCCCTTAAACAGATTTAATAAGACTAGACTAGACAAGACAAGACTACACAATAATAAACAAGAATAAACAAGTCTAGACAAGATTAGATAAGTTTAGACAAGACTACACAAGTCTAGACAAGTCTAAACACGTTCAGACAATACTAGAGAAGAATGAACATTGTCGTTCCAATCTTGTCTATCTATCTAGACACGCTTACATCTTGTTACATCTTGCATTGTCCGTCTAACCTTGTCTGATTTTGTTCGTTTAAATTTGCGCGAGTCTAATTTATGTAATCTGATCTATATAGTCTTATCTAGTGCTATATGTTGTGACTAATCTTATCCGTTATATTTGTTGATATACGCTTACCATTTTGAGCTAACCCGCACTAATCCTAATCGTTTGTCAGAAGCGATTAATTGTAGTTGACCTTCAAATAGAGAGAACGCACGAGTTCACGAAATGTTTCGACAGACGAACAACAACAACGACATGGTAAGCACTATCTGCACAAATTAAATTCATGAACTCGCTTGACATAAGATTGCATGCTAAATATCTAATATTTGTCTTGAATTAGTCTAGTCGGTCTAGTCTAGACTGTCTAGTCTTGTCTGTCTAGTCTTGTCTGTCTAGTCTTGTCTGTCTAGTCTTGTCTGTCTAGTCTTGTCTGTCTAGTCTTGTCTGTCTAGTCTTGTCTGTCTAGTCTTGTCTGTCTAGTCTTGTCTGTCTAGTGTTGTCTGTCTAGTCTTGTCTGTCTAGTCTTGTCTGTCTAGTCTTGTCTGTCTAGTCTTGTCTGTCTAGTCTTGTCTGTCTAGTCTTGTCTGTCTAGTCTTGTCTGTCTAGTCTTGTCTGTCTAGTCTTGTCTGTCTAGTCTTGTCTGTCTAGTCTTGTCTGTCTAGTCTTGTCTGTCTAGTCTTGTCTGTCTAGTCTGTCTAGTCTTGTCTGTCTAGTCTTGTCTGTCTAGTCTTGTCTGTCTAGTCTTGTCTGTCTAGTCTTGTCTGTCTAGTCTTGTCTGTCTAGTCTTGTCTGTCTAGTCTTGTCTGTCTAGTCTTGTCTGTCTAGTCTTGTCTGTCTAGTCTTGTCTGTCTAGTCTTGTCTGTCTAGTCTTGTCTGTCTAGTCTTGTCTGTCTAGTCTTGTCTGTCTAGTCTTGTCTGTCTAGTCTTGTCTGTCTAGTCTTGTCTGTCTAGTCTTGTCTGTCTAGTCTTGTCTGTCTAGTCTTGTCTGTCTAGTCTTGTCTGTCTAGTCTTGTCTGTCTAGTCTTGTCTGTCTAGTCTTGTCTGTCTAGTCTTGTCTGTCTAGTCTTGTCTGTCTAGTCTTGTCTGTCTAGTCTTGTCTGTCTAGTCTTGTCTGTCTAGTCTTGTCTGTCTAGTCTTGTCTGTCTAGTCTTGTCTGTCTAGTCTTGTCTGTCTAGTCTTGTCTGTCTAGTCTTGTCTGTCTAGTCTTGTCTGTCTAGTCTTGTCTGTCTAGTCTTGTCTGTCTAGTCTTGTCTGTCTAGTCTTGTCTGTCTAGTCTTGTCTGTCTAGTCTTGTCTGTCTAGTCTTGTCTGTCTAGTCTTGTCTGTCTAGTCTTGTCTGTCTAGTCTTGTCTGTCTAGTCTTGTCTGTCTAGTCTTGTCTGTCTAGTCTTGTCTGTCTAGTCTTGTCTGTCTAGTCTTGTCTGTCTAGTCTTGTCTGTCTAGTCTTGTCTGTCTAGTCTTGTCTGTCTAGTCTTGTCTGTCTAGTCTTGTCTGTCTAGTCTTGTCTGTCTAGTCTTGTCTGTCTAGTCTTGTCTGTCTAGTCTTGTCTGTCTAGTCTTGTCTGTCTAGTCTTGTCTGTCTAGTCTTGTCTGTCTAGTCTTGTCTGTCTAGTCTTGTCTGTCTAGTCTTGTCTGTCTAGTCTTGTCTGTCTAGTCTTGTCTGTCTAGTCTTGTCTGTCTAGTCTTGTCTGTCTAGTCTTGTCTGTCTAGTCTTGTCTGTCTAGTCTTGTCTGTCTAGTCTTGTCTGTCTAGTCTTGTCTGTCTAGTCTTGTCTGTCTAGTCTTGTCTGTCTAGTCTTGTCTGTCTAGTCTTGTCTGTCTAGTCTTGTCTGTCTAGTCTTGTCTGTCTAGTCTTGTCTGTCTAGTCTTGTCTGTCTAGTCTTGTCTGTCTAGTCTTGTCTGTCTAGTCTTGTCTGTCTAGTCTTGTCTGTCTAGTCTTGTCTGTCTAGTCTTGTCTGTCTAGTCTTGTCTGTCTAGTCTTGTCTGTCTAGTCTTGTCTGTCTAGTCTTGTCTGTCTAGTCTTGTCTGTCTAGTCTTGTCTGTCTAGTCTTGTCTGTCTAGTCTTGTCTGTCTAGTCTTGTCTGTCTAGTCTTGTCTGTCTAGTCTTGTCTGTCTAGTCTTGTCTGTCTAGTCTTGTCTGTCTAGTCTTGTCTGTCTAGTCTTGTCTGTCTAGTCTTGTCTGTCTAGTCTTGTCTGTCTAGTCTTGTCTGTCTAGTCTTGTCTGTCTAGTCTTGTCTGTCTAGTCTTGTCTGTCTAGTCTTGTCTGTCTAGTCTTGTCTGTCTAGTCTTGTCTGTCTAGTCTTGTCTGTCTAGTCTTGTCTGTCTAGTCTTGTCTGTCTAGTCTTGTCTGTCTAGTCTTGTCTGTCTAGTCTTGTCTGTCTAGTCTTGTCTGTCTAGTCTTGTCTGTCTAGTCTTGTCTGTCTAGTCTTGTCTGTCTAGTCTTGTCTGTCTAGTCTTGTCTGTCTAGTCTTGTCTGTCTAGTCTTGTCTGTCTAGTCTTGTCTGTCTAGTCTTGTCTGTCTAGTCTTGTCTGTCTAGTCTTGTCTGTCTAGTCTTGTCTGTCTAGTCTTGTCTGTCTAGTCTTGTCTGTCTAGTCTTGTCTGTCTAGTCTTGTCTGTCTAGTCTTGTCTGTCTAGTCTTGTCTGTCTAGTCTTGTCTGTCTAGTCTTGTCTGTCTAGTCTTGTCTGTCTAGTCTTGTCTGTCTAGTCTTGTCTGTCTAGTCTTGTCTGTCTAGTCTTGTCTGTCTAGTCTTGTCTGTCTAGTCTTGTCTGTCTAGTCTTGTCTGTCTAGTCTTGTCTGTCTAGTCTTGTCTGTCTAGTCTTGTCTGTCTAGTCTTGTCTGTCTAGTCTTGTCTGTCTAGTCTTGTCTGTCTAGTCTTGTCTGTCTAGTCTTGTCTGTCTAGTCTTGTCTGTCTAGTCTTGTCTGTCTAGTCTTGTCTGTCTAGTCTTGTCTGTCTAGTCTTGTCTGTCTAGTCTTGTCTGTCTAGTCTTGTCTGTCTAGTCTTGTCTGTCTAGTCTTGTCTGTCTAGTCTTGTCTGTCTAGTCTTGTCTGTCTAGTCTTGTCTGTCTAGTCTTGTCTGTCTAGTCTTGTCTGTCTAGTCTTGTCTGTCTAGTCTTGTCTGTCTAGTCTTGTCTGTCTAGTCTTGTCTGTCTAGTCTTGTCTGTCTAGTCTTGTCTGTCTAGTCTTGTCTGTCTAGTCTTGTCTGTCTAGTCTTGTCTGTCTAGTCTTGTCTGTCTAGTCTTGTCTGTCTAGTCTTGTCTGTCTAGTCTTGTCTGTCTAGTCTTGTCTGTCTAGTCTTGTCTGTCTAGTCTTGTCTGTCTAGTCTTGTCTGTCTAGTCTTGTCTGTCTAGTCTTGTCTGTCTAGTCTTGTCTGTCTAGTCTTGTCTGTCTAGTCTTGTCTGTCTAGTCTTGTCTGTCTAGTCTTGTCTGTCTAGTCTTGTCTGTCTAGTCTTGTCTGTCTAGTCTTGTCTGTCTAGTCTTGTCTGTCTAGTCTTGTCTGTCTAGTCTTGTCTGTCTAGTCTTGTCTGTCTAGTCTTGTCTGTCTAGTCTTGTCTGTCTAGTCTTGTCTGTCTAGTCTTGTCTGTCTAGTCTTGTCTGTCTAGTCTTGTCTGTCTAGTCTTGTCTGTCTAGTCTTGTCTGTCTAGTCTTGTCTGTCTAGTCTTGTCTGTCTAGTCTTGTCTGTCTAGTCTTGTCTGTCTAGTCTTGTCTGTCTAGTCTTGTCTGTCTAGTCTTGTCTGTCTAGTCTTGTCTGTCTAGTCTTGTCTGTCTAGTCTTGTCTGTCTAGTCTTGTCTGTCTAGTCTTGTCTGTCTAGTCTTGTCTGTCTAGTCTTGTCTGTCTAGTCTTGTCTGTCTAGTCTTGTCTGTCTAGTCTTGTCTGTCTAGTCTTGTCTGTCTAGTCTTGTCTGTCTAGTCTTGTCTGTCTAGTCTTGTCTGTCTAGTCTTGTCTGTCTAGTCTTGTCTGTCTAGTCTTGTCTGTCTAGTCTTGTCTGTCTAGTCTTGTCTGTCTAGTCTTGTCTGTCTAGTCTTGTCTGTCTAGTCTTGTCTGTCTAGTCTTGTCTGTCTAGTCTTGTCTGTCTAGTCTTGTCTGTCTAGTCTTGTCTGTCTAGTCTTGTCTGTCTAGTCTTGTCTGTCTAGTCTTGTCTGTCTAGTCTTGTCTGTCTAGTCTTGTCTGTCTAGTCTTGTCTGTCTAGTCTTGTCTGTCTAGTCTTGTCTGTCTAGTCTTGTCTGTCTAGTCTTGTCTGTCTAGTCTTGTCTGTCTAGTCTTGTCTGTCTAGTCTTGTCTGTCTAGTCTTGTCTGTCTAGTCTTGTCTGTCTAGTCTTGTCTGTCTAGTCTTGTCTGTCTAGTCTTGTCTGTCTAGTCTTGTCTGTCTAGTCTTGTCTGTCTAGTCTTGTCTGTCTAGTCTTGTCTGTCTAGTCTTGTCTGTCTAGTCTTGTCTGTCTAGTCTTGTCTGTCTAGTCTTGTCTGTCTAGTCTTGTCTGTCTAGTCTTGTCTGTCTAGTCTTGTCTGTCTAGTCTTGTCTGTCTAGTCTTGTCTGTCTAGTCTTGTCTGTCTAGTCTTGTCTGTCTAGTCTTGTCTGTCTAGTCTTGTCTGTCTAGTCTTGTCTGTCTAGTCTTGTCTGTCTAGTCTTGTCTGTCTAGTCTTGTCTGTCTAGTCTTGTCTGTCTAGTCTTGTCTGTCTAGTCTTGTCTGTCTAGTCTTGTCTGTCTAGTCTTGTCTGTCTAGTCTTGTCTGTCTAGTCTTGTCTGTCTAGTCTTGTCTGTCTAGTCTTGTCTGTCTAGTCTTGTCTGTCTAGTCTTGTCTGTCTAGTCTTGTCTGTCTAGTCTTGTCTGTCTAGTCTTGTCTGTCTAGTCTTGTCTGTCTAGTCTTGTCTGTCTAGTCTTGTCTGTCTAGTCTTGTCTGTCTAGTCTTGTCTGTCTAGTCTTGTCTGTCTAGTCTTGTCTGTCTAGTCTTGTCTGTCTAGTCTTGTCTGTCTAGTCTTGTCTGTCTAGTCTTGTCTGTCTAGTCTTGTCTGTCTAGTCTTGTCTGTCTAGTCTTGTCTGTCTAGTCTTGTCTGTCTAGTCTTGTCTGTCTAGTCTTGTCTGTCTAGTCTTGTCTGTCTAGTCTTGTCTGTCTAGTCTTGTCTGTCTAGTCTTGTCTGTCTAGTCTTGTCTGTCTAGTCTTGTCTGTCTAGTCTTGTCTGTCTAGTCTTGTCTGTCTAGTCTTGTCTGTCTAGTCTTGCCTGTCTAGTCTTGTCTGTCTAGTCTTGTCCGTCTAGTCTTGTCTGTCTAGTCTTGTCTGTCTAGTCTTGTCTGTCTAGTTTTGTCTGTCTAGTCTTGTCTGTCTAGTCTTGTCTGTCTAGTCTTGTCTGTCTAGTCTTGTCTGTCTAGTCTTGTCTGTCTAGTCTTGTCTGTCTAGTCTTGTCTGTCTAGTCTTGTCTGTCTAGTCTTGTCTGTCTAGTCTTGTCTGTCTAGTCTTGTCTGTCTAGTCTTGTCTGTCTAGTCTTGTCTGTCTAGTCTTGTCTGTCTAGTCTTGTCTGTCTAGTCTTGTCTGTCTAGTCTTGTCTGTCTAGTCTTGTCTGTCTAGTCTTGTCTGTCTAGTCTTGTCTGTCTAGTTTTGTCTGTCTAGTCTTGTCTGTCTAGTCTTGTCTGTCTAGTCTTGTCTGTCTAGTCTTGTCTGTCTAGTCTTGTCTGTCTAGTCTTGTCTGTCTAGTCTTGTCTGTCTATCTTGTCTGTCTAGTCTTGTCTGTCTAGTCTTGTCTGTCTAGTCTTGTCTGTCTAGTCTTGTCTGTCTATTCTTGTTACTCTAGTCTGCTGCATATAAGGAGAAAAATATCTGTGCCAGTATACTTCCCTGCGGTACACCCATATTGGTATTGCATGATAGTTTGGAGATACCTATTTGGTGGTTTTCCTTGATATTATGTTAGGTTAGGTACAACAGGACGCAGGTCATCCTGTTGTGCAGATACCACTGAACCAGCTTCCCGCTGATACCGTATCTATGCCATTTATTAAGGAGTATCTGATGTGGATGCAGTCGAAGGCCTTGGATAAATCTTCGACTTTCTCTTTCTCTTCAACTGCCTCGATCCCCTCCAGACACGCCGAGTCATTGTACACTTGACAACCCTCCTCGTCGTCGTCTCCTATTATGATCTCCTCCCTCGACAGAAGAACATCTACTCAAAAATCTCTTTCGCCTTGGTCATGGAATTGTCGTAGTCTAAGACCATGTCGGGGCCGGGGCAGAAGAGCGAGTTCCTCGGCACGGTTTGACATCGTTGGTGTTTGGCACTGAGTAGTAGAAGGACCACAGGACCTTCGGCTTACTCTCGTCGTCATTTTTGACGCAGAACAACTTCTCCGTGAAGCAGTTCACATCTTCTTTCGGCGTCGGAACCTTCCGTATGACCATGTACAGGATATGGCACCCCAGTTGCAATTCGCCCGTGGGAGTTACAACATTTCCAGATACTCGGAGCTTCCGCAGCATCAGTCATGTCGTCACATATCTGAACGGACAGCTGGTCCGGGACAAGTTCCTTACATATACAAATCCCCATAACAAACATAACAAAGCCCCTTGCTGTTTTGCGTTGGGAACAGCAGCAGTGTCAAATTCTCGGTTTGACTCTCCATTATACACCTGTCGGCGATGCAGATGCCTCTCGAGGTGGACGTCAAAAGTGTCAATGTCATTTATGTCAAGGAAGCTTTGGGGGGCGTTCTCGCTGCTGATGACAAGCAAGTCGGCGATTATTTTCTGCCCTCCGCAGACAATCCCCTTGAAATTGTTCTTGTTGTCAAATCTCAAACAGCAGCAGTGTCAAATTCTCGGTTTGAGAATTCTCCATTAAAGACCTGTCGGTGATGAAGATGCCTCTGGAGATGTAGTCAAACTTTCAATGTCATTTGTGTCAAGGCAGCTTTGGGGGGCGTTCTCGATGCTGATGACAAGCAAGTCGGCGATTATTTTCTGCTCACCGCAGACAATCCCCTTGTTCTCGTTGTCAAATGCCAAACTCTTCAAGGATTGATTTAGCGCGTAAACGCCCCCAAAAACAGCACCCATCCTGCAGAAAGCTTGTGAGGTTTCGCCGCTGCCGTACGTACAAGAACGGGGTCTTGCCGAAGCGCCTCAAGCTGTTCAAGAACCTTTTCGTGCTCTTGACACCTTCTAGGCAAGACGTCCCGTCGTTTGACATCGAGTTCGCGTACAGAATGTAATGGGCCAAGACGCTCCACAACTTCCGATCCTTCAGGTAAGTCTTGAACGATTTATCTTGATTCCCTTCGAATTCTTTGTCATTGCGATCCATGCAAGTTGTCGGGAGTTTCATCAGAATGCGTTTCTCTACGACACTGACGAAAATGGAATTGGCAAAAATGTCAGATCGCGAGTTGGGGACTGTCACCAGCTGTCCGTTCAGATATGTGAGGATACGACTGATAACTCCCACGGGCGAGTTGCAACTTGGGTGCCAGATTAATGATGAAGATGCCTCTGGAGATGTACGTCAAACTGTCAATGTCATTTGTGTCAAGGTAGCTTTGCGGGGCGTTCTCGATGCTGGTAATTTCCTCGTCATTTCCTCGGCGTCCTAAAGTCACGTTCTCCGGCTCGCCCTCCTTCTCCACACGCTTGGCCTCACCTGAAGCTTCCCCAGCTGCTGCCTCATCCCCAACAACCGCGCCCTTCTCCTCACCTGAAGTTTCCCCAGCTGCTGCCTCATCTCCAACAGCCTCGCCCTTCTCCTCACCTGAAACTTCCACAGCTGCTGCCTCATCTCCAACAACCTCGCCCTTCTCCTCACTCTCTTTCTCCGATCCATTACCTTGCTGCTCATCTTGCTCCACATTTTCATCCTTCTCGGGAATGTGCCGAGTTTGTAAGACATAATTGAAGAAAAATAGATCTTCCAGCTGTGGCTCCGCTCCTGAGGTCACTTGGCTATGACCACTGACACCAGTGTTGAATCCATACTTTTGGAGTGTCTCTAGGTTGCATGAGGCCCAGATGCCACCGTAATAGTCTTTGCTGTCGATGTGGAGGACGCGTTTGGCAATACAGTGGATTCGACAACGCCCGTTCCCACGACGATCACGTCAAACTCCGTAGGCAAAACGCATTCATTGCAGAAAGCTCGCCGTTGAAATCAATAGAATCCGATAAATTCACTCGATTTCCAATCACTTCCACAGGAAAAATCATAATATTCGAACTTGTTTGACGCAAGACGTCACTCTGGCAAAGTCTTGTCTGTCTAGTCTTGTCTCTTTAGTCTGCTGTGTAAAAGGAGAATAATGTCGGTGCCAGAACACTCCCCTGCGGTACACCCATATTGGTATTCTATGATATTTTGGAGATACCTATTTGGTGGTTTTGCTTGATATTAGACTTGGTTCGGTACAACAGGAAGCAGGTCATCCTGTTGTAGAGATACGACTGGAACCAGCGATCTGTCTTCCCGCTGATGCCGTATCTATGCAGTTTATTAAGGAATGTCTCATGTGAATGCAGTCGAAGGTCTTGAACAAATTGCAAAAAATGCGGCCCGGTGATTTGTCTTTGTCGACCTTACTGATTCAACCTCAATTCTCCAGTAACACTCAATAGACCTTTTTACGGTTAGTTAAGCGCATGCGCATCCGCCAAGTTTGAAAGGCGGGAATATGAAAGTTTCGGGCAAATAATAAAAGCAATAATAAAAAGGGCAAAACATAGCGCAAATTGACACATGTGCGCAAACAAAATTCAACTATGAAAAGGTCTATTCGCCTCAATTCTGTTGTAAAAACTCAGGATTGTTGTTATTTGCAAATAGAAAATTTGCATGTCGGTGCAAAAACCAACAAAATTCCAATTTTGAAAATTCGAATTTTAAACTCATTTTCAGACTCCGTAACGCGAGAACGCGCCAATATTTTCATTGCAAAACTTCAGAAATCATTTTCGCAAAGTTTCAAGAACATTTCTGCGAAAACTCGACGATTTCTTTGCAAATTCAATATTTCCGCGTCGGTGCAAAAACCGACAAAATTTTGAATTTTGAAAACGCGCTTTCTCTCTTCGGCAAGAAAGTGCAGCGGTACTAGGCCTGCCACTACGAGCGCAGAATTTGTCGATGTCGTGCGGGATGCACTGCATACCTTCAAAGCCATTAATCTTTGGGTGGACGTGATTTTCTTCCTATAAGTTTGGCATCTTTCCCATAGCGGGCAATACACTTCATATACACTTCACACATCATACACATCGGCATACACTTCATGCATCACGATCGACTCCAGCAGGGAGTTGAAGAGGTTTACAAAGTATTTGGCCTATTACTTCCTTTACTACTTCCGGTGGTATTCCATCTGGACCTGGAGATTTGCCGATCTTTATTTTTATTCATGCACTTATTACCTCAGCTTTGTTCAAGACGTTGGCGTTTGTGGATGTAATGATGGGTCTATCCAATCTACGGTCTCAGCCCCGCTAGTGATAAAGGTTGTGGAAAACTTCTTTCCGTTCCTGAAGCGGCAATGTAATCTTCGGGCTAGGTATGTTTAGTTGAGCTCTGATGATTTTATATCCATCTCCAAAGATGTCAGTTTCTAGGCTTTCGCATAATTTGAACCAGGCTTTTTCCTTTGCCTATGATATTAATCTTTTGAGCGTTCGTTTACCTTGTTTAAATTCAAACTGTCTTTCCCCTCTATCCCCGTCTTCTCTACTCCTTTGGAACCATCTCCTTCTTCTCTGCTCCTTTGGAATCATCTCCTTCTTCTCTACTCCTTCTTCTCTACTCCTGTGGAACCATCTCCTTCTTCTTTATCTCCTTCTTCTATACTCCTTTGGAACCATCTCCTTCTTCTCTATCTCCTTCTTCTCTACTCCTTTGGAACCACCTCTTTCTCTCTACTCCTTTGGAACCATCTCCTTCTTCTCTACTCCTTTGGAACCATCTCCTTCTTCTCTATCTCCTTCTTCTCTATTCCTTTGGAACCATCTCCTTCTTCTCTATTTCCTTTTTCTCTACTCCTTTGGAACCACCTTTTTCTCTCTACTACTTTGGAACCATCTCCTTCTTCTCTATCTCCTTCTTCTCTATTCCTTTGGAACCATCTCCTTCTTCTCTATGTCCTTCTTCTCTACTCCTTTGGAACCATCTCCTTCTTCTCTATCTCCTTCTTCTCTATTCCTTTGGAACCATCTCCTTCTTCTCTATTTCCTTTTTCTCTACTCCTTTGGAACCACCTTTTTCTCTCTACTACTTTGGAACCATCTCCTTCTTCTCTATCTCCTTCTTCTCTATTCCTTTGGAACCATCTCCTTCTTCTCTATGTCCTTCTTCTCTACTCCTTTGGAACCACTTCTTTCTCTCTACTCCTTTGGAACCATCTCCTTCTTCTCTATCTCCTTCTTCTCTATTCCTTTGGAACCATCTCCTTCTTCTCTATGTCCTTCTTCTCTACTCCTTTGGAACCACCTCTTTCTCTCTACTCCTTTGGAACCATCTCCTTCTTCTCTACTCCTTTGGAACCATCTCCTTCTTCTCTATCTCCTTCTTCTCTATTCCTTTGGAACCATCTCCTTCTTCTCTATGTCCTTCTTCTCTACTCCTTTGGAACCACCTCTTTCTCTCTACTCCTTTGGAACCATCTCCTTCTTCTCTACTCCTTTGGAACCATCTCCTTCTTCTCTATCTCCTTCTTCTCTATTCCTTTGGAACCATCTCCTTCTTCTCTATGTCCTTCTTCTCTACTCCTTTGGAACCACCTCTTTCTCTCTACTCCTTTGGAACCATCTCCTTCTTCTCTACTCCTTTGGAACCATCTCCTTCTTCTCTATCTCCTTCTTCTCTATTCCTTGGAAACCATCTCCTTCTTCTCTATGTCCTTCTTCTCTACTCCTTTGGAAACACCTCTTTCTCTCTACTCCTTTGGAACCATCTCCTTCTTTTCTATCTCCTTCTTCTCTACTCCTTTGGAACCATCTCCTTCTTCTCTATCTCCTTCTTCTCTACTCCTTTGGAACCACCTCTTTCTCTCTACTCCTTTGGAACCATCTCCTTCTTCTCTATCTCCTTTTACTCTATTCCTTTGGAACCATCTCCTTCTTCTCTATGTCCTTCTTCTCTACTCCTTTGGAACCATCTCCCTCCTCTCTAGTTCTTTGGAACCATATCCTTCTTCTCTACTTCTTTGGAGCCATCTACTTCTTCTCTATCTCATTCTTCTCTGCTCCTTTGGAACCATCTCTTTCTTCTCTACTTCTTTGGAACCATCTCCTTTTCCGCTTAGTTTCTGATATTTGGTATTGTATTTCTTCAGACCACTATATTACCTGATATGTAACTACCTCTCCAATCTACTCTAACATCTAACTACCTCTCTTACCTACTCTAACATCTAACTACCTCTCTAATCTACTCTAACGTGTAACTACCTCTCTAATCCATACTAACATCTAACTACCTCTCTAATCTACTATCACTCTAATTCCTTTTTTTTTCTAGTTTTTCAAAATTCTAATTCTTTTACTTCTGCAAATGCTGGGATTGGCGCGTTCTTGGTCGGTGGATCTGGCCAGCGAGGAATTCCTGCGCGGAACCCAGATCTCGCTGACAGGTAGCTAGCCGTGAACCCCAGCCGCAAATCCTGACCGCCCGATTCCTTTCAGGCAGCAGCGAGGACTGCGTCGACGTGCCCAACGACTTCCGGCCCCTCTCCATCAACACTCACGGCTTCTGTCTGAGGGTCTTCTCGCTGAAGAATTGCAAGGGTGACACGATGGCCGTCTTCCCCGCCTCCCACAACCACCATGAGCTCACCAAATACAGCATTGGCATTAAGTCCATAAGATCCTGTAACAGTGCCTATTAATAATAATAATGTGTTTTTTGTATTATAAGTGATAATAAATACATGTGATCATGCTGAGTCCAGCGAAACGCTACTGATAATAATAGTATATTTTGGAACTAGTGCGGAAAGTTGTCAATTGTCCACGAGGGCAAAAGACTCTTATTCGCTCGAGAGTGCAATTGACAATATCGGACGAGTTGCAGATAATATTTTTTATTATTCATGCGAGGGGACGTATCTTACAAGTTTAGGGTCCAGGGGCCAACAAAAAAAAAAAAAACAAAAAATGAAGAATTTGATTTTTCAATTATCTCCAGTGGGGTGGGGTGGGGTAATCTTGGAGAAATGTTAATGTAAACTCAATCTAAAAGTTTTATTTAATTTCAATTTCTTTGTGAAAAAAATTCTGTCACTTTCACGTCACTTTTTTAACATTGATTTTGATTGTGTTTTTTTTAGTTACCTATTCGACTTTTATTGAAAATTTGCGTGCGCCAAGCATAATTTGAGTGCGGCAAGTATACTTATCGCACGCACCTTAATAATAGAATTTTAAATAATAGAATATATCACTTGTTTTTCTTTGTTAGGCTAAAAATTAATGTAATTATGTATGGCAATAATAGGATTACTATACTAATAGAATTGACAAACAGTCATTTGTCGCACTAAAAAACGGGCGCCAAAATAGTACTTATCCCGCATGAGTAATAAAAGATATACCTATAATGCTAATTCTCAATACAAATTGTATGTAGTACAAAATGGTGTCGTTTCCTTTAGTCTTGCCAGACTTTAATCATGTCTTTCATTTCTCTTTTAGCCTGTGTCCGTCCACTCCTGAACATAGGCCTCTTCCAATTCAAATAGATACAGGCGTCAATAAGACGCAAAATACAGAGGCCAATAGGCCTCTTCCAATGTTTCCATATCGGGCTGCTTTCATCAAGTTTCCTCCCGCGTGGCGTCGGTTGTTGCCTGAGGCCTGCCAACACTCCTCTTCGATCTTCGCGGCCTCCATTCTAATTTACAAAATATTTTAGTCCACTTGATGTTGTCTCCCGCTATGTGACTCGCCCATTGCACTACTTGCTCCACCAGATCCACGACCCCTGTTCTCCTCCTGATTTCTTCATTTCGAATTTTGTCTGATGATGCTCATTCCCAAATGATGAACATTCCCACATGATGAACGTTCCCACATGATGAACATTCCCACATGATGAACATTCCCACATGATGAATATTCCCACATGATGAACATTCCCACATGATGCACATTTCCAACATGATGAAGAGAACATCGCTCGCTGGCAAACTAGAAGTCGGTTTGCGCTATTACATCACGCTATACATCATTACAGTTACAATCTCGAAGCTATACGTTGCAGCCGGCAATATAAGCTTTCCTCTTGAGGTTTATAGGGATGCGCGGTTCCCGGAGAATGTGGCTGAGCCTGCCAAACGCCGCTCAGGCCGATACGTCTGATGAGTTCTAAGTGTCCTTTCCCAACTCGATGTTGAGACGATGGAGACCATTATCATCATCATCAATGGCCATACAATAATATAGACCTTCTCCAGCTACTTTCGCCATCCATTCATGGTGACCATTATATTGCTCGAAATTTTCTGAAGATTCATTTCCTTGGGAGACTTTTTCGACGTAGCGTTATCCCTATTTCATCTTGGTCGCTGCTGGTAAGTACAATATTGTCGGCAAAGCGTAGGCAATTGAGACGGCTTCCATCGATATCGGCTTCCTTTCGCCTTGTCCTGACTGGTATTTCTCCCGTAGTTCAATCCTCTTTCAGCTTGAAACGTGTCGCTTGAGAGAAAAAGTTTGGGTGAGATGGTATCGCCTTGTCCTGACCGGTATTTCTCCCGTAACCAAATCCTCTTTCAGATTGAGACGTATCGCTTGAGAGAAAAAGTTTGGGTGAGATGGTATAGCCTTGTTCTGACCGGTTTTATCCCGTAACCCAATCATATTTCAGATTGAGACGCAACGTTTGAGAGAAAAAGTTTGGGTGAGATGCTATCGTCTTGTCCTGACCGGTATTTATTCAGTAGCCCAATCCTCTTTCAGCTTGAGACGCGAGGTAGCTTTGTCGTAGAAATATTGAGTCTATGCGAGAACTATCCATCCACTGTCCAGGTTTCAATCGAGTCAAAGGCTTTCTGGCAGTCCTGGCTTTTCTGGCTTCCTTGTGATAATCTTGTTTGTGCCCAAGGATCTTTTCGCTGAAGAACAGCCAGGGCGACACGATGGCAGTCTTGCATAAACACCAATAGCTCGCCACACACATCAAATCGATAAAATAGTGTATAAATATAATTCTTAATAAAAACTGGATGTAGTACCAAATGGTGTGGTTGCCTTTAGTTCTTCTTCTTCTTCTTCCCCTGGTGCCATAATCCTTCTGGACCTTGACCAACTCCCTCTTCCTACATTTGTGCTTAATGTCTAAAACTTAGACGCAAGTATAGGGTTGCTTTAGTGCTACCAGGCTTTAACACGTTAACGCCGACGTGTACCACCGGTGGTGCACATGAGGTTCAATCACGGGAGAAATAACGAAATTGAAATTGAATTAGAAATTGATTGTAATACGAAACGGTGTGGTTTCCTTTAATCTAGTCAGACTTTAATCATGTCTAGTCTTATTTTTTAAAGAATGTCCTCTAGACTTGCTTAAAATTATTTATTATATATGTCGTTATGATACAAGTATGTGAAAAGGGCTTTTGTGCATGCGTTGTGATGTTTAATCGCAATCGCTTTAATCGCAAAGACTGCACCAAAGCCCTTCTTCATGCACTTGTATCACACATTTTTTATTGTATTTGTCGTTATGATATAAGTGTGTGAAGAATGGCTTTTGTGCATGAGTTATGAAGTTTAATCGCAATCGCTTCAATCGCTTTAATCGCAATGAGTGCACTAAAGCCCTCCTTCACACACTTCTATCATACATTCTTTATTATATATGTCGTTATGATACAAGTGTGTGAATAATGGCTTTTGTGCATGAGTTGAGAAGTTTAATCGCAATCGTTTTAATCGCAATGAGTACACTAAAGCCCACATTCACACACTTCTATCGTACATTATTTATTGTATATGTCGTTATGATACAAGTGTGTGAAGAAGGTCTTTTGTGCATGAGGTCTTTTGTGCAAGTTGAGAAGTTTAATCGTAATCGATTTAATCGCAATAAGTGCAATAAAGCCCTCCTTCACATACTTCTATTAAACATTACTGATTGTATATGTCGTTATGATACAAGTGTGTAAAGAAGAGCTTTAGTCCTTGAGTTGAGAAGTTTAATCGTAATCGCTTTAATCGCAACGAGTGCACTAAAGCCCTCCTTCATACACCTCTATCATACATTATTTATTGTATACGTTCTTATAAAACAAGTGTGTGAAGAATGGCCTTTGTGCATGAGTTGAGAAGTTTAATCGTAATAGCGTTAATCGCAATAAGTGCAATAAAGCCCTCCTTCACACACTTCTATCATACATTATTTATTATATATGTCGTTATGATATAAGTGTGTGAATAATGGCTTTTGTGCATGAGTTGAGAAGTTTAATCCTAATCGCTATAATCGCAATGAGTGCACTAAAGCGCTCATTCACACACTTCTATCGTACATTATTTATTGTATATGTTCTTATAATACAAGTGTGTGAAGAATGGCTTTTGCGCATGAGTTGTGAAGTTTAATCGTAATGGCTTTAATCGCAATGAGTGCACTAAAGCCTTTCTTCACACACTTTTCTCGTACATTTTTTATTGTACATGTCGCTATGATACACTTCTACCATACATTATTTATTGTATATGTCGTTATGATACAAGTGTGTGAAGAAAGACTTTTGTGCATGAGTTGTAAAATTTAATCGCAATCGCTTCAATCACTTTAATCGAAATGAGTGCACTAAAGCCCTCCTTCACACACTTCTATCATACATTATTTATTGCATATGTTCTTATAATTCAAGTGTGTGAAGAATGGGTTTTGTGCATTAGTTGAGAAGTTTAATAATAATCGCTTTAAACGCAATGAGTGCACTAAAGCCCTTCTTCACACATTTCTATCATACATTATTTATTGTATATGTTCTTATAATACAAGTTTGTGAAGAATGGCTTTTGTGCATGAGTTGAGAAGTTTAATCGTAATCGCAATGAGTGCATTAAGGCCCTCCTTCACACACTTCTATCATACATTATTTATTACATATGTTCTTATAATACAAGTGTGTGAAGAACAGCTTTTGTGCATGAGTTGAGAAGTTTAATCGTAATCGCTTTAATCGCAATGGGTGTACTAAACCCCTTCTTCACACACTTGTATGATACATTAGTTATTGTATATGTTCTTATAATTCAAGTGTGTGAAGAATGGTTTTTGTGCATGAGTTGAGAAGTTTAATCATAATCGCTTTAATCGCAATGAGTGCAATAAAGCCCTCCTTCACACACTTCTATCATACATTATTTATTGTATATGTTCTTATAATACAAGTTTGTGAAGAATGGCTTTTGTACATGAGTTGAAAAGTTTAATCGTAATCACAATGAGTGCATTAAAGCCCTCCTTCACACACTTCTATCATACATTATTTATTGTATATGTTCTTATAATACAAATGTGTGAAGAATGGCTTTCGTGCATTAGTTGAGAAGTTTAATCGTAATCGCTTTAATCGCAATGAGTGCAATAAAGCCCTCCTTCACACACTTCTATCATACATTATTTATTGTATATGTTCTTATAATATAAGTGTGTGAAGAACAGCTTTTGTGCATGAGTTGAGAAGTTTAATCGTAATCGCTTTAATTGCAATGGGTGTACTAAACCCCTTCTTCACACACTTGTATGATACATTAGTTATTGTATATGTTCTTATAATTCAAGTGTGTGAAGAATGGTTTTTGTGCATGAGTTGAGAAGTTTAATCATAATCGCTTTAATCGCAATGAGTGCAATAAAGCCCTCCTTCACACACTTCTATCATACATTATTTATTATATATGTCGTTATGATATAAGTGTGTGAATAATGGCTTTTGTGCATGAGTTGAGAAGTTTAATCCTAATCGCTATAATCGCAATGAGTGCACTAAAGCGCTCATTCACACACTTCTATCGTACATTATTTATTGTATATGTTCTTATAATACAAGTGTGTGAAGAATGGCTTTTGCGCATGAGTTGTGAAGTTTAATCGTAATGGCTTTAATCGCAATGAGTGCACTAAAGCCTTTCTTCACACACTTTTCTCGTACATTTTTTATTGTACATGTCGCTATGATACACTTCTACCATACATTATTTATTGTATATGTCGTTCTGATACAAGTGTGTGAAGAAAGACTTTTGTGCATGAGTTGTAAAATTTAATCGCAATCGCTTCAATCACTTTAATCGAAATGAGTGCACTAAAGCCCTCCTTCACACACTTCTATCATACATTATTTATTGCATATGTTCTTATAATTCAAGTGTGTGAAGAATGGGTTTTGTGCGTGAGTTGAGAAGTTTAATAATAATCGCTTTAAACGCAATGAGTGCACTAAAGCCCTTCTTCACACACTTCTATCATACATTATTTATTGTATATGTTCTTATAATACAAGTTTGTGAAGAATGGCTTTTGTGCATGAGTTGTGAAGTTTAATCGTAATCGCTTTAATCGCAATGAGTGCACTAAAGCCCTGCTTCACACACTTCTATCATACATTATTTATTGTATATGTTCTTATAATACAAGTGTGTGAAGAACAGCTTTTGTGCATGAGTTGAGAAGTTTAATCGTAATCGCTTTAATCGCAATGGGTGTACTAAACCCCTTCTTCACACACTTGTATGATACATTAGTTATTGTATATGTTCTTATAATTCAAGTGTGTGAAGAATGGTTTTTGTGCATGAGTTGAGAAGTTTAATCATAATCGCTTTAATCGCAATGAGTGCAATAAAGCCCTCCTTCACACACTTCTATCATACATTATTTATTGTATATGTTCTTATAATACAAGTTTGTGAAGAATGGCTTTTGTACATGAGTTGAGAAGTTTAATCGTAATCACAATGAGTGCATTAAAGCCCTCCTTCACACACTTCTATCATACATTATTTATTGTATATGTTCTTATAATACAAATGTGTGAAGAATGGCTTTCGTGCATTAGTTGAGAAGTTTAATCGTAATCGCTTTAATCGCAATGAGTGCAATAAAGCCCTCCTTCACACACTTCTATCATACATTATTTATTGTATATGTTCTTATAATACAAGTGTGTGAAGAACAGCTTTTGTGCATGAGTTGAGAAGTTTAATCGTAATCGCTTTAATCGCAATGGGTGTACTAAACCCCTTCTTCACACACTTGTATGATACATTAGTTATTGTATATGTTCTTATAATTCAAGTGTGTGAAGAATGGTTTTTGTGCATGAGTTGAGAAGTTTAATCATAATCGCTTTAATCGCAATGAGTGCAATAAAGCCCTCCTTCACACACTTCTATCATACATTATTTATTGTATATGTTCTTATAATACAAGTGTGTGAAGAATGGCTTTTGTGCATGAGTTGAGAAGTTTAATCGTAATCGCAATGAGTGCATTAAAGCCCTCCTTCACACACTTCTAACATACATTATTTATTGCATATGTTCTTATAATACAAGTGTGAAGAATGGGTTTTGTGCGTGAGTTGTTAAGTTTATTCGCAATCGCTTCAATCACTTTATTCGAAATGAGTGCACTAAAGCCCTCCTTCACACACTTCTATCATACATTATTTATTGCATATGTTCTTATAATACAAGTGTGTGAAGAATGGGTTTTGTGCGTGAGTTGAGAAGTTTAATAATAATCGCTTTAAACGCAATGAGTGCACTAAAGCCCTTCTTCACACACTTCTATCATACATTATTTATTGTATATGTTCTTATAATACAAGTGTGTGAAGAATGGCTTTTGTGCATGAGTTGAGAAGTTTAATCGTAATCGCAATGAGTGCACTAAAGCTCTGCTTCACACACTTCTATCATACATAATTTATTGTATATGTTCTTATGATACAAGTGTGTGAAGAACAGCTTTTGTGCATGAGTTGAGAAGTTTAATCGTAATCGCTTTAATCGCAATGGGTGTACTAAACCCCTTCTTCACACACTTGTATGATACATTAGTTATTGTATATGTTCTTATAATTCAAGTGTGTGAAGAATGGTTTTTGTGCATGAGTTGAGAAGTTTAATCATAATCGCTTTAATCGCAATGAGTGCAATAAAGCCCTCCTTCACACACTTCTATCATACATTATTTATTGTATATGTTCTTATAATACAAGTTTGTGAAGAATGGCTTTTGTGCATGAGTTGAGAAGTTTAATCGTAATCGCAATGAGTGCATTAAAGCTCTCCTTCACACACTTCTATCATACTTTATTTATTGCATATGTTCTTATAATACAAGTGTGTGAAGAATGGCTTTTGTGCATGAGTTGAGAAGTTTTATCGTAATCGCTTTTCTCGCAATGAGTGCACTAAAGCCCTCCTTCACACACTTCTATCAAACATTATTTATTGTAGTCTAATCTAGTTGTGACTCCTGTCTCAACCTGTAGCTTATTTTCTGTTATTTGCTCGGAAATTGCGGAAGAAGAAACGGCGGAGAACAGTAACAAAACATTTTGAACGGATTGCGGCATCGTTTTCAGAAGGTCATTTTCCTATTAATACACTAAGATTGTCTGCGCGAAATTCACGAGTTTCCAAGATCTCTACCCGAGCGCCGAAATTTCTTAAAAATTTCTTTAATTCGTGCAGGCGATAGTGAACGGAAAAAGCTAGCGAAATATAATTTGCATATCTGTAATCAGCAGCAAAAATGCTTTCAGAAATGTTTTTAAATTTTTTGTAACTCAAAAAATAACGATTTAGATAAAATCGATTTTCTCGCATTTCGTCGTTTCCGCGGTCTAGACCTCCCGTGTCAATGGTATTTATTAACTGAAAGCTTCCTGGGGAATATTATATACGTTGTCCGACTAATTTTGGGACGCTGAATCGATTGGTGAAGACTAGAAGTCTCTGTGGTGAGCCGTTTAAAAGTTATTACTGCGTGAAATCAGTCAGAAATGCGAGATGGTGTACTGCGAAAAAAAAATACAAAACTTGTTTATTTGTAACTTTAGAGCGAAATAAACTGGAAAACCGTTTTCGATTTCCTTAAGATAACCAAAAAAAATCACGAAAAAATTTTCCAAGAAATTTTTCAGAAAAAATTTTCCATGATTTCGTTTAAAAAATATGTGCTTTCTCGGTTTTTTCGATTTTCTGGAGAACGGTAAAATGCAGCGAAATCATTTTCGGCACACAGAAACTAGACGAACAAGTCGATGTGTAAATTGTCCTGAAATATTCAATAATTCGTCGATAAATTTCAAACTGAAATTTACCCGATTCTCGATTTGCTAAGTAGTTGTCTCGGAAACGATTGTAGATAATCAAAAACCGATTGCGGCATCGTTTTCAGAAGGTCATTTTACTATTAATACGCTAAGATTGTCTGCGCGAAATTCACGACTTTCCGAGATCTCTACTCGAGCGCCGTAATTTCTTAAAAATTTCTTCAATTCTTGCAGGCGATAGTGAACGGAAAGAGGTAGCGAAATATAATTTGCATATCTGTAATCAGCAGCAAAAATGCTTTCAGAAACGTTTTTAAATTTTGCTGTAACTCAAAAAATAACGATTTTGACAAAATCGATTTTCTCGCATTTCGCCGTTTACGCGGTCGACTTCCCGTGTCGATGGTATTTCTTAACTGAAAGCTTGCTAGGGAGTGTAATATACGTTATCCGACTAATTTTGAGACGCTGAATCGATTGGTGAGGACTAGAAGCCTGTGTGGTGAGCCGTTCAAAAGTTATTACTGCGTGAAATCAGTCGAAAATGCGAGATGTTGTACAGCGAAAAAATATATAAAACTTGTTTATTTGTAGCTTTAGAGCGAAATAAACTGGAAACCCGTTTTCAGCAGTTCGATTGCTTTTGGGTAACCGAAAAAAAAACACGAAAAAATTTTCCAAGAAATTTTTCAACAAAAATCATTTCGTTCGAAAAATATGTGCTATTTCGGTTTTTTCGATTTTTTCGAGAGCGGTAAAAAGCAGCGAAATTATTTTGGGTACACAGAAAATACACGACAAGGCGAAAAGTCGATGTGTAAATTGTCCAGAAAGATTCGAAAAAGATGCAGTTAGTCAAGATTAGACAGATAATTTTGTCGGGATTAGAAGAAAAGAAGTCTAATTGGACTAAGTTCTGGAGGAGAAAATGATGTCTAGTTTAGTCGAATTAGTCTAGAAAGAATATCAAGTTTAGTCGAATTAGTTAGACTAATCTACAAAGAGTACAATTTGTTAAATATGGAAACTATATATCAATGCCGGTTACAGTAACTTCAGTGGTGCCTCAAGGATTACATTTAGGACCAATATTATTCAATTTATTCATCAATGATGTAGATTGTAGCTCCTTCATATCAAATTTCATCTGTTTGCTGACGATCTTAAAATGTTCCTAATTATTGATAGTTTAAGAGATAACGAATCATACCTAAATATAACCTAAATAAATTTTCACATTGGTGCGATATTAATATGTTACAGTTGAACACTGATAAATCTCATAAGATCACTTTCAGCAGATTAAAACATTCTATTCCGACTGAATATAAAATCAAAGGAACAGTTCTTGTTGAAACAGAAAATGTCAAGGATCTAGGAATTACATTTGATTCAAAAATGTCCTTCAAACAGCACATAAATGATGTGGCTTCACGCTCTTTGAAAATGTTGGGATTCATTCTCAGGAACTCGAAATCTTTCAATGTAACCATTGTCAAACTGTTATATTGCTCACTGGTAAGGTCAATTATGGAATATAACTCTACAGTATGGAGCCAAGGCTATAGTACTGATAGTGACTTGCTTGAGGGTAGTTTTTGAGGTACTGTGCACATAGGTTAGGCTACTCTAGAAGACTTACATTGAATTGAAAAATTCACTTTGTTTTTTACCACACTTATATTATGTAAAAATATTATATAACTTATTATTCACAGTTATATAAATTTCTACACATATCACGACTCGAGTTTCGACGTTTGACGGTCATTATCAAGTGACTTAACTAATTGATAAAGTTGAATATATACCCTTATAGTTTTGGTGGGGTGGGGGGGCGGTGTTTGTCCGAAGATGAGGACTTATCTGTTTGAGATTGGGTGAGATTAAAAAGTTGTGAAAAGATTAGGTCAGTTTGCTCGTTTAGGAGATTAACTGAGGGATTACGGGTTTTTTTGAAAATTTCTAATGACTCTAGGAGATTTAGTTTCGGGCCTTTGTTGCAATTATGCAAGATTTTTAGATTATCTATTTCTGGGAATTTATGATTGAATTCGAGACAATGGTTTGAAAAAGAACTAGTGTCTTTTTTCAGACGAAAAGCGCGAGAATGTTCTGAAAACCGTGTTGAAAAACTTCGTCCTGTCTGCCCTATGTACACGCTATTGCATTCGGAACAATGAATTTCGTATACGCCGGATTTTTTAATGGGATCGATTTTATCTTTGATAAAAGGCCTGATAGAAAAGAAATGATAGGCCGATAATTTGTGTGTTATCGGGTGAAATGATGAATACGGGATTGTAGAGTTGACACTGGTGGGTTTTCTGTATATATCAAATTCTATTTTGTTGTTTTTGTGAATCAGAGTAAGGTCTAAGAAGTTTATTTTGTTGTCTGTTTCTACCTCGATGGTGAATTTAATTTTGGGATGAACGTTGTTTATTAGGTTGAGAAATTGGTCTAATTGACGTGTTGTACCACTAAAACACGCTATTACGTCATCGACATATCTATACCAAAATGAAATATGTTTTTTGGAGAAATCTAGTTTGAAGATTTTTTCTTCGATAGTTGACATGAATAGATCGGCTAAAAGGGGACTTAATGGCGATCCCATTGCTAGACCTGATGTTTGCTGATAGTAAGTGTTATTAAATTTGAAGTAATTTTGATTAACACATGTTTCCAGGGCTTCATAAAGTTCAGATTTTATAAGATGATGACAATTAGCTTTATCAATTAAATTTTGTATGATTTCGAGACACTCTTTAGTAGGTATATTAGAAAACATACTACTGACGTCAAAAGATACGAGTTTGGAGTTTATTGGGGTTGTTATTTGTTTGAGGAGTTCCGAAAGGGCGAGTGAATTTCTTACAGAATATTTTGGGGTAAATTTGGTGTATTTTTTGAAAAGAGTATTCAGTTTAATTGCCAAAACTCTTGCTACACTGTTTATATAGGAGACAACTGGTCTAATGGGAGAATCGGGTTTGTGAGTTTTAATGAAACCATAGAGTCTGGGAGCTGTCTTCCCACTTCCCACTTCTTTTCAAAAAATACACCAAATTTACCCCAAAATATTCTGTAAGAAATTCACTCGCCCTTTCGGAACTCCTCAAACAAATAACAACCCCAATAAACTCCAAACTCGTATCTTTTGACGTCAGTAGTATGTTTTCTAATATACCTACTAAAGAGTGTCTCGAAATCATACAAAATTTAATTGATAAAGCTAATTGTCATCATCTTATAAAATCTGAACTTTATGAAGCCCTGGAAACATGTGTTAATCAAAATTACTTCAAATTTAATAACACTTACTATCAGCAAACATCAGGTCTAGCAATGGGATCGCCATTAAGTCCCCTTTTAGCCGATCTATTCATGTCAACTATCGAAGAAAAAATCTTCAAACTAGATTTCTCCAAAAAACATATTTCATTTTGGTATAGATATGTCGATGACGTAATAGCGTGTTTTAGTGGTACAACACGTCAATTAGACCAATTTCTCAACCTAATAAACAACGTTCTTCCCAAAATTAAATTCACCATCGAGGTAGAAACAGACAACAAAATAAACTTCTTAGACCTTACTCTGATTCACAAAAACAACAAAATAGAATTTGATATATACAGAAAACCCACCAATGTTAACTCTACAATCCCGTATTCATCATTTCACCCGATAACACACAAATTAGCGGCCTATCATTCAATGATACATCGAGCCTTTTCAATCCCCCTTTCCACAGAAAAGAGAATCAAAGAATTAAGTACCATCATTTCAATCGCTACAGAGAATGGTTTCCCAACAAAACTCATCCAAAACATTATCAATAATAAACGAACCCAATTCGCAATGGCCCAAATTTATCCGAAAACCTCAAATTCAGACAAAACTTTCATCTCCCTGACATATTTTGGCAAAACAAGCGAACACATCGCAAATGTCCTTCGAAAGCAAAATCTTCAGGTAGCATTTAAACCCTCCTCTAAGTTGTCCAACATATTGTTTAATGCCAAAGATAAAATCGATCCCATTAAAAAATCCGGCGTATACGAAATTCATTGTTCCGAATGCAATAGCGTGTACATAGGGCAGACAGGACGAAGTTTTTCAACACGGTTTTCAGAACATTCTCGCGCTTTTCGTCTGAAAAAAGACACTAGTTCTTTTTCAAACCATTGTCTCGAATTCAATCATAAATTCCCAGAAATAGATAATCTAAAAATCTTGCATAATTGCAACAAAGGCCCGAAACTAAATCTCCTAGAGTCATTAGAAATTTTCAAAAAAACCCGTAATCCCTCAGTTAATCTCCTAAACGAGCAAACTGACCTAATCTTTTCCCAACTTTTTAATCTCACCCAATCTCAAACAGATAAGTCCTCATCTTCGGACAAACACCGCCCCCCCAACCCCACCAAAACTATAAGGGTATATATTCAACTTTATCAATTTGTTAAGTCACTTCAAAATGACCGTCAAACGTCGAAACTCGAGTCGTGATATGTGTAGAAATTTATATAACTGTGAATAATAAGTTATATAATATTTTTACATAATATAAGTGTGGTAAAAAACAAAGTGAATTTTTCAATTCAATGTAAGTATGGATTACCACGTAGTAACTGTCGCAACCATCATGGAAAATCTGAATTTGAAAACATTAGCACATAGAAGGTTGGAAACAAAGCTCATATTGTTACACAAAATAATAAATGGGAAAATAAATTCACCAGAAATCTTAGAACTCGTAAAATTTAATGTAAATGAGAGAAGGACAGGAAAGTCGGAAATATTTAATATTCGCTTTTACCACACTAAGTATGTACAAAATGAGTCAATTGTTAAAATGCTGAACCAAGCCAATAAGCACAGTTATAAAATAGATTTCTTCAATATATCAAATATCTCTATCAAAAGAGTTGTAAAAACGTTATGAATACATTTTTTCAATAGTATTATTTTGTCATTAGCATTTTGTTCAATAGTATTGTTATTTTTATTTATTTTATATTTTGTAGCAGAATTAAGTAGTAAATAAGGCAATTTGTACTGTGATTATTATGTATGAAGATTTTATTTTTGTAAATTGACAATGTCGTGAATAAAATAAATAAATAATCTAGAAGCAAAGTCAACAATCAAAGCCTAGGCTAAGGCTCGAATTAGACTTATTTTCTAGCAATCTTCTAATCTCTCTAATCCGCCTTATTTCTAGACTAAAAGCTAATGGACAAACGAAACTAGTTTGACTACGAAATCGGTAATTCCAAAATACGAATTATTAGCAAAGATGGGATTTTAGAAAGACCGTGACGTCGATTGGCTTGTAGCGAGACCTTGATATCCCTGACCCGACCTCACACTACAATCTACAAAACAATTTGGTGAGTCTCGTCAATCAAGCTGCTAGCGAAACACTTGCCAACAAAATAATAAACAAGACAATGGTAAGTACGAACGCCCAAAAACAACACGGTCTACATTAATAGACCAATATCTATTAAAACAGTCATGTTTGTCCAGTCTGATTAGTATTATTGTCTGTTTAGCGTTGTGTAATTAGTATTGTTTATATAATCTCATCAGTTTAGTCTTATACCTTTAATCTTGTTTGTCCACTCTTCTCTAACCAGTTTTGTCTATCCAGTCTTTAACCTTATCTGTCTAACTTTGTCTGTCTTTGTCTTGTCTTTTCCGTCTAGTTTTGTTTGTCTAGTCTTACCTGTCTGTCCTCCTCATTCATTGCGGGAGACCCGAGTTCGAATCCCGGTCGAAGAAGCGCCAACTAGGGCGGTTTTCAATAACCGCCCATCCTGAATGAATGCAAAATATGCGATATACCGGGGTGGCGCATACTAAAAGCCGAAGTGAAATAGGGGGTTTAGTGAGAGTTTCCACCTCTCCCCGAACCACTTTTTGAAGTCTTACCTGTCTAGACTTGCCGGTCTTCCGTACCGAAAACGGAACCCTTATAAGATCACGTCTGTCTGTCTGTCTGTCTGTCAAGACCATTTTTCTCAGGAACGCGTAGAGGTAACAAGTTGAAATTTGTATTAAATACTCGGGTCTGCGGTCTCTTTCAGCTGTGAAAAAATCAAACTTGTAAGTCTACGCGATCAAAAGATATGACCGTTTATGTCGCATATTTTGCGATTTCACAAGGGAATCAAAACCTATAGGGTACTTCCCGTTGACCTAAAATCATGAAATTTGGCAAGAGGCGGTGTCTTACAGCACATGTAAAGGGAAAAATCTGAAAACCGTAAATATGTAGTTTAATTACAAGAAAAATGCGAATTTACTATTAGAAACTTATGAAAATACACTAATGTGTTGCGTGGTATTGTCAGGCACCAGAAGCATATGGGTTGCATACAGTTAGGCCCTCCTAAAGATACATTACTTACAAGTTTGTACGGAACCCTCGGTGCGCGAGTCACAACTCGCACTTGGCTGGTTTTTTTTTAAGGAAAGTTTGATTTATTTGCAAAAAACCTAAAAAACCGTAAAATCCGCTTGCATCGCACATTACACAGGTATCCGCTCTCGCTTTTCTTCTATGTAAGAGCTCTCAACCTCTCCAAACCTCACTAACCTAACCTAACCTAAGGTGATATCCAGTTTGGGCATGCAAAAAGCGCTCTTCCTTTTACATCGCACATTACACTGGTATCCGCTCTCGCTTTTCTTCTGTGTAAGAGCTCTCCGTTCTACTTCCTGGTGTCTTTCTCCTTAATCTTCCGAAAGACGGCATACACTTCTTCCATGACTTCTCCCATCGTCTTAGATCCTCCATCATCTTTTAAGCGTTAAACGTCCTCCTAGTAGTGTTCTCAAAGTTCGTTCTATCTTCTATACAGCTTGGGCATGCAAAAAA
Organism: Phosphuga atrata; assembly: GCA_944588485.1. Lineage (NCBI taxonomy): Eukaryota > Metazoa > Arthropoda > Insecta > Coleoptera > Silphidae > Phosphuga > Phosphuga atrata. The sequence continues at coordinate 4,515,155 of OX155904.1, forward strand.
AGTATGGTTTACGTCGTTTACCTCCTCCGCGGTAATTACAGTGGTCCGTGTTCGCTGGTCATATCCAATTTGGGCATGCAAAAAGCGTTCTTCCTTTTGCATAGCACATTACACTAGTATCCGCTCTCGCACTTCTTCTGTGTAAGAGCTCTCCGTTCTACTTCCTGGTGTCTTTCTCCTTAATCTTCCGAAAGACGGTATACACTTCTTTCCATGACTTCCCCGATCCTCTTAGACCCTTTATCATGTTGTACGCATTAAACGTCTTCCTAGTAGTGCGCTCGAAGTTCGTTCTATCTCCTATACAGCTTGGGCATGCAAAAAAGCGTATGGTTTACGTCGTTTACCTCCCCCGCAGTAATTACAGTGGTTCGTGTTAACTGTCATAAGGTCATATCCAATTTGGACATGCAAAAAGCGTTTTTCCTTTTGCATCGCACATTACACTGGTACCCGCTCTCGCTTTTCTTCTGTGTAAGAGCTCTCCGTTCTACTTCCTGGTGTCTTTCTCCTTAATCTTCCGAAAGACGGTATACACTTCTTTCCATCACTTCTCCGATCCTCTTAGATCATCCATCATGTTGTACGCATTAAACGTCCTCCTAGTAGTGTGCTTAAAGTTCGTTCTATCTTCTATACAGCTTGGGCATGCAAAAAAGCGTATGGTTGACGTCGTTTACCTCCCCGGCAATATTTCCAGTGGTCCGTGTTCGCTGACCTAAGGTGATATCCAGTTTGGGCATGCAAAAAGCGTTCTTTCTTTTACATCGCACATTACACTGGTATCCGCTCTCGCACTTCTTTTGTGTAAGAGCTCTCCGTTCTACTTCCTGGTGTTTTCCTCCTTAATCTTCCGAAAGACGGTATACACTTCTCTCCATGACTTCTCCGATCCTCTTAGATCCTCCATCATGTTGTAAACATTAAACGTCCTTCTAGTAGTGTTCTCAAAGTTCGTTCTATCTTCTATACAGCTTGGGAATGCAAAAACGCGTATGGTTTACGTCGTTTACCCCGCAGTAATTACAGTGGTTCGTGTTAACTGTCCTAAAGTCATATCCAATTTGGGCATGCAAAAAACGTTCTTCCTTTTGCATAGCACATTACACTAGTATCCGCTCTCGCACTTCTTTTGTGTAAGAGCTCTCCGTTCTACTTCCTGGTGTCTTTCTCCTTAATCTTCCGAAAGACAGTATACACTTCTTTCCATGACTTCTCTGATCGTCCTAGATCCTCCATCATGTTGTAAGCATTAAACGTCCTCCTAGTAGTGCGCTCAAAGTTCGTTCTATCTTCTATACAGCTTGGGCATGCAAAAAAGCGTATGGTTTACGTCGTTTACCTCCCCCGCGGTAATTACATTGGTCCGTGTTCGCTGTCCTAAGGTCATATCCAGTTTGGGTATGCAAAAAGCGTTTTTCCTTTTACATCGCACATTACACTGGTATCCGCTCTCGCACTTCTTCTGTGTAAGAGCTCTCCGTTCTACTACCTGGTGTCTTTCTCCTTAATCTTCCGAAAGACGGTATGCACTTCTTTGCATGACTTCCCCCATCGTCTTAGATCCTCCATCATGTTTTAAGCGTTAAACGTCCTCCTAGTAGTGTGCTCAAAGTTCGTTCTATCTTCTATACAGCCTGGGCATGCAAAAAAAGTATGGTTTACGTCGTTTACCTCCCCCGCGGTAATTACAGTGGTCCGTGTTCGCTGGCCTAAGGTCATATCCAATTTGGGCATGCAAAAAGCGTTCTTCCTTTTGAATAGCACATTACACTAGTATCCGCTCTCGCACTTCTTCTGAGTAAGAGCTCTCCGTTCGACTTCCTGGAGTCTTTCTCCTTAATCTTCTGAAAGACGGTATACACTTCTTTCCATGACTTCCCCGATCCTCTTAGATCCTCCAACATGTTGTAAGCATTAAACGTCCTCCTAGTAGTGCGCTCGAGCGCAGTTGTCTTTAACGTGACCACCAACAGTTTCTTTCCTCCTAGTTCTGTTGTTGTCTTCGCTGTCCAGTCGTCCTTCTCCGGCATCCACCTTTCACATTCGAAGACCGTGTGCGTGCACTGTCCGTTTGTCGACACACAGATTGTCAGAGACCCTGCGGATAACGTGCAGGTACTCCCGACACACGCTGAACGCTTGGGTGAGATAGTAGTTCATCTCCCCACACTTTCGTTCTTTTCGTGGGCTTAATAGTTTTGTCCACTGTAGTTTGTACAGCATCTCCAGTGCTTTTTCCGCTCCTGGAAAAGATGCTATTTGGCAATGTCTATTTTCTGCATTCTGTTCGCCTTTTTGTACAGTTCTTCTGTCCTGTCTCTTACCAAAGGCTCTATGCCTGCCATCACGAGCACTACATCCGTTGAGACTGTCTCTGCTTAAACGTAGTGCCACTGTGCCCAGCTTATCTTTAATGGTCTCTTTCTCGACTGCATTTGCCCAGACCGGGGCAACATGGAGCATTGCCGAATGAGCTCCTGAGAAAAATATCTTTCTCTTGCTACTTTTTGGTCCACTTACATCTCTTTCAAACTTAAGGGATGTTAACTTGAAAGCTTTCGTTGCTGCTCGCATGATGTGTGGCGTAACACATAACGTCTTGTCAATAATCATACCAAGGTATTTAACTGCCTCCTTGGGCGTTACAGTTATGCCTCTGACATTAAATACTATCGGCTCTACATGTCTTATTCCAGTCAGACGTACAGCTTACGCTTTTTTGCCTTAAGAGCTCTACTCTGCATTCAACAACATCTGCAATCGCCCTATTTGCACGATCCATTACTCCCCTCTCGTCTCTTCCTGCTAGCACCTGAGCAACATCATCAGCAAATCCCATTATTTCAACACCTTCTGGTAGCTTTAGCCTAAGTACTGCATCGTACAAGATGTTCCAGAGTGTAGGACACATTACTAACCCTTATGGAACAAGGCTGTGCACTTTTCGCTCCACTACTTCACCGCCTGCTTCGAATATGATCTTTCCCTCATGTAGATAACTTCTCTGTCTAGTCTTGTCTGTCTAGTCTTGTCTGTCTAGTCTTGTCTGTCTAGTCTTGTCTGTCTAGTCTTGTCTGTCTAGTCTTGTCTGTCTAGTCTTGTCTGTCTAGTCTTGTCTGTCTAGTCTTGTCTGTCTAGTCTTGTCTGTCTAGTCTTGTCTGTCTAGTCTTGTCTGTCTAGTCTTGTCTGTCTAGTCTTGTCTGTCTAGTCTTGTCTGTCTAGTCTTGTCTGACTAGTCTTGTCTGTCTAGTCTTGTCTGTCTAGTCTTGTCTGTCTAGTCTTGTCTGTCTAGTCTTGTCTGTCTAGTCTTGTCTGTCTAGTCTTGTCTGTCTAGTCTTGTCTGTCTAGTCTTGTCTGTCTAGTCTTGTCTGTCTAGTCTTGCCTGTCTAGTCTTGTCTGTCTAGTCTTGTATGTCTAGTCTTGTCTGTCTAGTCTTGTCTGTCTAGTCTGTCTAGTCTTGTCTAGTCTTGTCTGTCTAGTCTCGTCAGTCTAGTCTTGTCTGTCTAGTCTTGTCTGTCCAGTTTTGTCTGTCTAGTCTTGTCTGTCTAATACTTCTATTCTTGTTAATGTTATTAATTTGAAGGTGTCTAATATGGTTAGCTATGCAATTTTATTGGCGGTGTTAATAAATGGCGCAAAACCGTGGGCGATTAACATCTACAAAGGAGTAGACTACAAAGATTGGCCGATCGGAATTGCAGGTAAACATTGAAACCCTTAATCCCTTGAAACTATCTAATCCTTGACCAAGTCTAAATCAAACAATTGCAATCAAGACCAATTAATTCAATTGCAATTAAGTCTAAATAAAGCAAACCGAAATAACCATAATAACCGAAATACCTTGTAAATGTTACGAAACTTTTTGCATTCAAAAAAAATATTTTCAGGCCAGGAAGAGGAATGCGTGAACATCCCGCACTTCTTCCACGCCAAGGCCATCGACCCGCGCGACTTTTGCGTCAACCTGTACGAGGGCGAGGACTGCAAGGGCACCAAGTACTCCTTCTTCAAGGCCTCGACGAACAACAACAACCTGGAGCTCATCAGCAAGACGCGTTTCGCCTCGGCCAAATCCTGCAACACCGATTACTAAAACACGCACGGAATCTGACGGCCTAAAATGCAATTCAAAGTATCAACAATTAGACTTAAGTGCAGCTTTGTAATTATATAATAAAATATGATGAGACTAGTATTGGAGTAAACTATACCTGATCTTTGAACAAGACGGATGAGACTTGTGCGAAATTGGTTGCAAAGTCTTTTCTAGTTTTGTAAGTTAAAAATTGTGAGCCATCTGTGACATTTTTGTGCCAATTTGTGAGCTTTTTTGTGCAAATTCATGCCTGAGGATCTTTTCGCTGCACTGTCTAGGCGACACAATGGAAGTCTTCCCCGCCTCGTACAATCACCAACAGCTCACCAAATACAGTATAGATATTAAGTCGATAAGATCCTGTAACAGTGCCTATTAATGATAAAATAGTGTATAAATCTAATTTTTAATAAAAACTGGATGTAGTTCAAAATGGTGTGGTTTCTTTTAGTCCTTCTTGCCATGGTACTCCAGTCCTTCTGGACTTTGACATACATGGACTTGTCTACATTACACTTCTCCCTCCTACACTTCTGCTTCGTGTCTAATATGGAGTTACTTTAGTCCTGCCGGGCTTTAATCATGTCTGGTCTTAGTTTTAAGGAATGTTCTCTGGATTTGCTTAGTCTAATCCAGTTGTAACTTTGGGAGTTATTTAGTCCTTCTTCCCGTGGTACTACAGTCGTTCTGGACCTTGGCTTCCTCCCTCTACACTTGTCTACGTTACAATGTTAAGATTAGTTTAAATAGTAAGACTAGTTTTGAAACAATGTCAAGATTAGTCAAATTATTGTAGTTTAGAAACAATGTTAAGATTAGTCGAATAAGTTAGAGTAGTGTAGAAGATGTTAAGATCAGACGAATTAGACTAATCTAGCGAGAATGTCAATATTACTCGAGTTAGTCAAGATTAGTCTGGAAACAAAGTGAATATTATGAATAGGATGGTTGCGACTGTTAATACGGGGTAATTCATACTCACATTAATTTGAAAAAAAGTGGATTTTTCAATTCAATGAAAGTCAATATTAGTCGAATTGGACAAGATTTGTCTAGAAATAATTTCATTGGCATTAGTAAAAATTATGATTAATTTCATTTCGTTGGATTAGTCGTTAGTCTAACAGCAAAGTAAAGTTTAAAAACAATTTCATCAAAAAAATAAGTCGGAGTAGAGCCTAGTCCAAGACTATATTTGAACTTATTTAGTTCAAAGTTAATTGCTTATAAGCATTTAACTTTATGCTTATAAGCAATCTTGGTAGTCAATATAACATAACAATAAGTAGAAGTTCAGACTAGGCTTTATTCAGACTTACCATACAAGCCTAGAGATAATGCTTTTAAGATTAGTAACAAATAAGATATTAGTCTAGGTTAGCTAGTCTAGAAACAGAATTGAAAAATAATGTTTTAAATCTAGACTAGAATAAGTGAGAGTAAAATCTAGACACCACTAAAAGTGAATGAACAGACAAGATTAGTTTAACTATGAATTTCTAAATTCCCAGAAAAGAATTATTAGCAAAAATGGGAATTTTTGTGAGAAAATGACGTCGCTTGGCCTGTAGCGAGACCTTGATATCTCTGACCCGACCTCCCAACACAATCTACAACACAACTGCGCGAGTCTCGTCGATCAAGCTGCTAGCGAAACTCTTACCACAAAAAGTAAATAAACAACACAATGGTGAGTACAACATCTAAAATGACATGTTCTGCATTAGTAGAGCAAGTCAATATTAGACCATTTATTAAAACAGTCGTGTTTGTCTAGTCTGATTAGTTTTGGCGCTCTTGTCTGCCTAGCTTTGTCTAAATGGTATTGTTTATGTAATCTCGTATGTCTAATCTTATCAATCTTGTTTGTATAGTCTTCGCCCGCGAGTTTTGTCCATCTTAGGCTTGCTTGTATAACTATCTGTCTAGTCTTATCTGTTTAGTCTTGTCGGTCTGCCCTCCTCGGTATTGTATTTGACAACATATCCGCCTAGTAATGCGAAAGACCCTGATTCGATTCCTGGCCACAACTAGGGCGGTTTTCATTAACCGTCCGGGCTGCCCACCGTGAATGAATGCGAAACATGCGATACTGGGGTGGCGCATACTAAAAGCCAAAGTGGCATAGGGAGTTTAGTGAATATTGTCGGTCTAATTATATCGGTTTAGTCTTATCTTAGCGTAATCTAATTGTAAGATAAGACTAAACTGTAATATCAGTAATATCAGTGTAATCTTGTCTGTCTTTTTTTTTTCTTGGAAGAGGGGATTCTATGCATGCGGGTAGTTTATGTGCGATCACTCCCGAAGGGGCCTCACCTGAACCTGTGCGGCTCCTTGGAACCGCCTTTTTGCATTCCGACAAGGATTTAAGCTACAACTGCTTCTCTGCTTAACATATCTCTTTCTCCACATGCTTTTTGATACATTTATTTCTTAACATTTTGGTTATTTGCTATTTCGCTATTGTCCAGCCATTGCCAGCCCACGGTCTCTCGCACCATACTCGTTTGTTTGCACTATCGACATTTGTTGTGAAGGTTTTGGTATAGCCTTCATACATCCCCATGAGTCCTGCCATGTAGCCAGTGGTGGATTTACAAATTTGCCGCCTATAGGCTAATTTATATTGCCGCGTAATATATTAAAAAAAATTATCAAATCCGAGCACAGCGACCAAGAAAAGCGCAACTGTTCAGCATGCGGAGAGTTCTACAGTTTTTTCATTAAATATTGCGCGGCGTGCATGTTTCGAGTATAGAGATAAGAAATTTTGCGAATTTGATTGATTTTATGTGGATACTCTGTTTATAGTGGCGGGCGGCTTTCGCCGCCACAATAAAATTCTGCTTTGAAAAATTTGTATATTTTTTAAATTTTTCGCTTACAAAAATTTGCCGCCTACGAAAATTTGCCGCCGTAAGCTACAGCCAAGCTAGCCTATTTACAAATCCGCCACTGCATGTAGCCCTCAAGTCATCCCTCGCTTCCTTTCTGTTCCTGGAATTAGTTGAGGCTTTCTCGTGCAGTTGGCAACAAGCCGACACACGCAGTTTTATGGGAGGGATTCCGGCGATAACTAGCACAGCCACTGTAGGTGCGGTTCTGTATACTGCCGTATCCTTATAGCCATACGTGGGCGCAGTTAATCCAAAAGTTAACTTCGTTAATCGTTAACTCGTCAATAAAGAAGTTAACTCCGTTAATCGTTCAAATTTCGGAAATTTAACGCAAGTTGAAGTTAACCGTTAAAAGTTAACCATCCAAAACGTATACTGCATGTGGTACCTTTTAGGATGGTATACATTGGTGAATAAAACAAAAACAAGTTGATAGATTAATTGAATTAATTATTACAAGCGTCAGTAGCGACCCGCCCTGGTTCGCACGGGTAGCAGAGCATATATCCTACTATGAAAGAAACAGGCTATTTATTGTATTATTCATAATTTGTCATTAGTTGTATGTTTATGTTGCCTTTCATGAACATAAGCAGATTAAAATTGTCATCTGACTGTGATGAGCGTTTAGCTCTCAAAATATCCTTCCCTGTTGAAAATAGCCTATTTAAGAGGATATTTTAAAAAAAAATTCTTTTGAATTTAAGTCTGGCCAAGTTCCCACCAAATTCTGCGTTCTAACCTATCTTCTTCAGACTGAGTAACAGAGCTGAAAAAATCTACTTCTTCTTCTTCATTATTGCTGCTTCTGCTAATACTGACACTATCCTTTTCATTTACATTTGCTTCCCTTTCTCTATTCAGAGCGTCTTCAACTTTTCCTTCCATAAGTTCCTTCACTTTTGATAACTTGCTGCTATCATACTTTTACAGCTACAGTAGTCGCAAACTCGGGTAAAAGGTTGCAGTTAGCTGGCATTCTTCATCTTCCATAAACCCTTAAAAACTTTTTTTTATGCCAGATAATAGAGAATTGGCCAAAGGGGTACAACAATGAACCAGGTGACTAAGATCTTGCAGTTTGAATACTGTTGTCGCAATAATTGGCAATAGAGTCCCAAGATATGCTTGAGATTCAGTTTGAATTAAGGCAAACGCTCTAGCCACTGGTAACATGACCAGCAAGTAGCCGCGATGCCAAAAGTTTCACCAATGCTTTGTTCACGTAATCTTTTAACATGTTGATGTGAAAACAAATCGCTTTTACTGCTAATGCTGTCTGCATCAACATCAAAAGAATTCAAATTCTCAGCACTTGATGAGGGCTGAAAAGAAAACCGTTCTGAAGGTTTTCTTTTTCCCACGAGTTGACGCTGCTTTTACTTTTTCTTCAAACTGCACATATTTGGATGCATGCGTCGTTTTCACGTGCTGTTTGAGATTATTAAGACTAGACATGTGAGCCTTTATTGTACAAACATTAGGAAAACACAGTTTGCATTCATAAATCAACTTATGTTCTCCAAGTTTTGATTGGAATACAAGTGTAATCACTCAAGTGTGGCAAGGATTTGATTCAGTTTCACTTTCAGAGCTTTGCGTGCTTTGAGTAGAAGTAGTAGTGTTCATGATGTAATCTTGTAAATGTTACACCATCAATTATTTCCACCAAGAACCAACACAAACAAAAAGATAAATAAATAAAGAATGATAAAATATAAATGAAGTCGGTTAAAAATGACGCTAAAAAGGTAACGCTAAGTAAAAATAACGCTAAAAAAGTCAGGTTATAATAACTTGTCGTATTCACTCGCACAGAGCAAATTATCAACAGGGTCGCTTTATTTTTTTCGGCTCTGGATTTTGGCCCAATTGAGCAGTTTCTGTTATGCTGGGCCTCGCTGGTATGCCCGCGTGTTGCGTAATTCAAACAAAAAATGACATCATGTCAAACAACCAATGTAACGGACTAAATTTAACGGAAGTTAACAAGAGCGTTAACATTTTTTTGAGTTAACTTAAAAGTTAATCAGTTAAGCATTTTGTTAACTTCGTTAATTAACGATTAACGGATTAACGAGTTAATGCCCAACTATGCTTATAGCCATTGTTCTATAACCTTGTCTGTCTAGTTTTGTCTGTCGAGTCTTATCTGTCTAGCCTTCTCTTTCTGGTCTTATGTCTGACTAGTCTTGTATGTCTAGCCATATATGTCTAGTCTTGTCTGTCTAGCCATGTATGTCTAGTCTTGTCTGTCTAGTCTTGTCTGTCTAGTCTTGTCTGTCTAGTCTTGTCTGTCTAGTCTTGTCTGTCTAGTCTTGTCTGTCTAGTCTTGTCTGTCTAGTCTTGTCTGTCTAGTCTTGTCTGTCTAGTCTTGTCTGTCTAGTCTTGTCTGTCTAGTCTTGTCTGTCTAGTCTTGTCTGTCTAGTCTTGTCTGTCTAGTCTTGTCTGTCTAGTCTTGTCTGTCTAGTCTTGTCTGTCTAGTCTTGTCTGTCTAGTCTTGTCTGTCTAGTCTTGTCTGTCTAGTCTTGTCTGTCTAGTCTTGTCTGTCTAGTCTTGTCTGTCTAGTCTTGTCTGTCTAGTCTTGTCTGTCTAGTCTTGTCTGTCTAGTCTTGTCTGTCTAGTCTTGTCTGTCTAGTCTTGTCTGTCTAGTCTTGTCTGTCTAGTCTTGTCTGTCTAGTCTTGTCTGTCTAGTCTTGTCTGTCTAGTCTTGTCTGTCTAGTCTTGTCTGTCTAGTCTTGTCTGTCTAGTCTTGTCTGTCTAGTCTTGTCTGTCTAGTCTTGTCTGTCTAGTCTTGTCTGTCTAGTCTTGTCTGTCTAGTCTTGTCTGTCTAGTCTTGTCTGTCTAGTCTTGTCTGTCTAGTCTTGTCTGTCTAGTCTTGTCTGTCTAGTCTTGTCTGTCTAGTCTTGTCTGTCTAGTCTTGTCTGTCTAGTCTTGTCTGTCTAGTCTTGTCTGTCTAGTCTTGTCTGTCTAGTCTTGTCTGTCTAGTCTTGTCTGTCTAGTCTTGTCTGTCTAGTCTTGTCTGTCTAGTCTTGTCTGTCTAGTCTTGTCTGTCTAGTCTTGTCTGTCTAGTCTTGTCTGTCTAGTCTTGTCTGTCTAGTCTTGTCTGTCTAGTCTTGTCTGTCTAGTCTTGTCTGTCTAGTCTTGTCTGTCTAGTCTTGTCTGTCTAGTCTTGTCTGTCTAGTCTTGTCTGTCTAGTCTTGTCTGTCTAGTCTTGTCTGTCTAGTCTTGTCTGTCTAGTCTTGTCTGTCTAGTCTTGTCTGTCTAGTCTTGTCTGTCTAGTCTTGTCTGTCTAGTCTTGTCTGTCTAGTCTTGTCTGTCTAGTCTTGTCTGTCTAGTCTTGTCTGTCTAGTCTTGTCTGTCTAGTCTTGTCTGTCTAGTCTTGTCTGTCTAGTCTTGTCTGTCTAGTCTTGTCTGTCTAGTCTTGTCTGTCTAGTCTTGTCTGTCTAGTCTTGTCTGTCTAGTCTTGTCTGTCTAGTCTTGTCTGTCTAGTCTTGTCTGTCTAGTCTTGTCTGTCTAGTCTTGTCTGTCTAGTCTTGTCTGTCTAGTCTTGTCTGTCTAGTCTTGTCTGTCTAGTCTTGTCTGTCTAGTCTTGTCTGTCTAGTCTTGTCTGTCTAGTCTTGTCTGTCTAGTCTTGTCTGTCTAGTCTTGTCTGTCTAGTCTTGTCTGTCTAGTCTTGTCTGTCTAGTCTTGTCTGTCTAGTCTTGTCTAGTGTTGTCTGTCTAGTCTTGTCTGTCTAGTCTTGTCTGTCTAGTCTTGTCTGTCTAGTCTTGTCTGTCTAGTCTTGTCTGTCTAGTCTTGTCTGTCTAGTCTTGTCTGTCTAGTCTTGTCTGTCTAGTCTTGTCTGTCTAGTCTTGTCTGTCTAGTCTTGTCTGTCTAGTCTTGTCTGTCTAGTCTTGTCTGTCTAGTCTTGTCTGTCTAGTCTTGTCTGTCTAGTCTTGTCTGTCTAGTCTTGTCTGTCTAGTCTTGTCTGTCTAGTCTTGTCTGTCTAGTCTTGTCTGTCTAGTCTTGTCTGTCTAGTCTTGTCTGTCTAGTCTTGTCTGTCTAGTCTTGTCTGTCTAGTCTTGTCTGTCTAGTCTTGTCTGTCTAGTCTTGTCTGTCTAGTCTTGTCTGTCTAGTCTTGTCTGTCTAGTCTTGTCTGTCTAGTCTTGTCTGTCTAGTCTTGTCTGTCTAGTCTTGTCTGTCTAGTCTTGTCTGTCTATTCTTGTCTGTCTAGTCTTGTCTGTCTGTCTAGTCTTGTCTGTCTAGTCTTGTCTGCCTAGTCTTGTCTGTCTAGTCTTGTCTGTCTAGTCTTGTCTGTCTAGTCTTGTCTGTCTAGTCTTGTCTGTCTAGTCTTGTCTGTCTAGTCTTGTCTGTCTAGTCTTGTCTGTCTAGTCTTGTCTGTCTAGTCTTGTCTGTCTAGTCTTGTCTGTCTAGTCTTGTCTGTCTAGTCTTGTCTGTCTAGTCTTGTCTGTCTAGTCTTGTCTGTCTAGTCTTGTCTGTCTAGTCTTGTCTGTCTAGTCTTGTCTGTCTAGTCTTGTCTGTCTAGTCTTGTCTGTCTAGTCTTGTCTGTCTAGTCTTGTCTGTCTAGTCTTGTCTGTCTAGTCTTGTCTGTCTAGTCTTGTCTGTCTAGTCTTGTCTGTCTAGTCTTGTCTGTCTAGTCTTGTCTGTCTAGTCTTGTCTGTCTAGTCTTGTCTGTCTAGTCTTGTCTGTCTAGTCTTGTCTGTCTAGTCTTGTCTGTCTAGTCTTGTCTGTCTAGTCTTGTCTGTCTAGTCTTGTCTGTCTAGTCTTGTCTGTCTAGTCTTGTCTGTCTAGTCTTGTCTGTCTAGTCTTGTCTGTCTAGTCTTGTCTGTCTAGTCTTGTCTGTCTAGTCTTGTCTGTCTAGTCTTGTCTGTCTAGTCTTGTCTGTCTAGTCTTGTCTGTCTAGTCTTGTCTGTCTAGTCTTGTCTGTCTAGTCTTGTCTGTCTAGTCTTGTCTGTCTAGTCTTGTCTGTCTAGTCTTGTCTGTCTAGTCTTGTCTGTCTAGTCTTGTCTGTCTAGTCTTGTCTGTCTAGTCTTGTCTGTCTAGTCTTGTCTGTCTAGTCTTGTCTGTCTAGTCTTGTCTGTCTAGTCTTGTCTGTCTAGTCTTGTCTGTCTAGTCTTGTCTGTCTAGTCTTGTCTGTCTAGTCTTGTCTGTCTAGTCTTGTCTGTCTAGTCTTGTCTGTCTAGTCTTGTCTGTCTAGTCTTGTCTGTCTAGTCTTGTCTGTCTAGTCTTGTCTGTCTAGTCTTGTCTGTCTAGTCTTGTCTGTCTAGTCTTGTCTGTCTAGTCTTGTCTGTCTAGTCTTGTCTGTCTAGTCTTGTCTGTCTAGTCTTGTCTGTCTAGTCTTGTCTGTCTAGTCTTGTCTGTCTAGTCTTGTCTGTCTAGTCTTGTCTGTCTAGTCTTGTCTGTCTAGTCTTGTCTGTCTAGTCTTGTCTGTCTAGTCTTGTCTGTCTAGTCTTGTCTGTCTAGTCTTGTCTGTCTAGTCTTGTCTGTCTAGTCTTGTCTGTCTAGTCTTGTCTGTCTAGTCTTGTCTGTCTAGTCTTGTCTGTCTAGTCTTGTCTGTCTAGTCTTGTCTGTCTAGTCTTGTCTGTCTAGTCTTGTCTGTCTAGTCTTGTCTGTCTAGTCTTGTCTGTCTAGTCTTGTCTGTCTAGTCTTGTCTGTCTAGTCTTGTCTGTCTAGTCTTGTCTGTCTAGTCTTGTCTGTCTAGTCTTGTCTGTCTAGTCTTGTCTGTCTAGTCTTGTCTGTCTAGTCTTGTCTGTCTAGTCTTGTCTGTCTAGTCTTGTCTGTCTAGTCTTGTCTGTCTAGTCTTGTCTGTCTAGTCTTGTCTGTCTAGTCTTGTCTGTCTAGTCTTGTCTGTCTAGTCTTGTCTGTCTAGTCTTGTCTGTCTAGTCTTGTCTGTCTAGTCTTGTCTGTCTAGTCTTGTCTGTCTAGTCTTGTCTGTCTAGTCTTGTCTGTCTAGTCTTGTCTGTCTAGTCTTGTCTGTCTAGTCTTGTCTGTCTAGTCTTGTCTGTCTAGTCTTGTCTGTCTAGTCTTGTCTGTCTAGTCTTGTCTGTCTAGTCTTGTCTGTCTAGTCTTGTCTGTCTAGTCTTGTCTGTCTAGTCTTGTCTGTCTAGTCTTGTCTGTCTAGTCTTGTCTGTCTAGTCTTGTCTGTCTAGTCTTGTCTGTCTAGTCTTGTCTGTCTAGTCTTGTCTGTCTAGTCTTGTCTGTCTAGTCTTGTCTGTCTAGTCTTGTCTGTCTAGTCTTGTCTGTCTAGTCTTGTCTGTCTAGTCTTGTCTGTCTAGTCTTGTCTGTCTAGTCTTGTCTGTCTAGTCTTGTCTGTCTAGTCTTGTCTGTCTAGTCTTGTCTGTCTAGTCTTGTCTGTCTAGTCTTGTCTGTCTAGTCTTGTCTGTCTAGTCTTGTCTGTCTAGTCTTGTCTGTCTAGTCTTGTCTGTCTAGTCTTGTCTGTCTAGTCTTGTCTGTCTAGTCTTGTCTGTCTAGTCTTGTCTGTCTAGTCTTGTCTGTCTAGTCTTGTCTGTCTAGTCTTGTCTGTCTAGTCTTGTCTGTCTAGTCTTGTCTGTCTAGTCTTGTCTGTCTAGTCTTGTCTGTCTAGTCTTGTCTGTCTAGTCTTGTCTGTCTAGTCTTGTCTGTCTAGTCTTGTCTGTCTAGTCTTGTCTGTCTAGTCTTGTCTGTCTAGTCTTGTCTGTCTAGTCTTGTCTGTCTAGTCTTGTCTGTCTAGTCTTGTCTGTCTAGTCTTGTCTGTCTAGTCTTGTCTGTCTAGTCTTGTCTGTCTAGTCTTGTCTGTCTAGTCTTGTCTGTCTAGTCTTGTCTGTCTAGTCTTGTCTGTCTAGTCTTGTCTGTCTAGTCTTGTCTGTCTAGTCTTGTCTGTCTAGTCTTGTCTGTCTACTCGTGTCT